>CADDIJ020000103.1:0-116330 GCA_902809745.2 Tetradesmus lagerheimii
CTGATGTTGCCATTGATGCTTGGCAGCATGCACCCCCACACACACCCCTCTGATGTTGCGATTGATGCTTGGCAGCATTCACCCCCACACACCCCTCACTGATGTTGCCATTGGTACGGTAGCATCTCAATGATGCCGCTGTGGCCGCTGTGATAATTGCCGTGTGCCACGCTTGTAAGTATCCTGGCAGGGAAGATTCAGGCCACATCAGAGGTTCTGTATGTTACCAAATAGCCACGGTGGGCATCTTCATACCAGCTGTCTCATCATGCAGAACGCAGCTGTTGACTTCACATCTTCAATCCCAGTAATCCCAGTGTGATGTATGCCGTGGGATGATAAACACTGCCAGTGGTAGGTACCACCACCGTGCCACAGTGTCACACTGGCTGGCAGCTGGCAGCTCGATCGATATCACAGGTAGTTCGGCTGCAGTATACTACCAAAAAAACATGTGTTCTCAAAGTTTGATCTCTCTGAAAGCTGCCAGGGCCCCTGTGCACCTGGCCAGCCCCGTCGCACATTGCCACACGGCAAGGCAGGAATGTAGCCACACTTGTGGCGAAACCTAGCAGCCGTCATCGCTAGGCCAGCTTGACACACGACACTACAAATGTGGCATCTTAACCCATTTGGTCATGCATTCAAAACAACACGCCACCAATGCAGTCCATTGACAATCTTCACCTGCTTTACTCAAACCACGACATGTGGCGTACGGCTGTACGCAAGTCCAGCAGTACGTATTTGGCCAGGCAGTACACGCTGGCATGACATCACAGCGTCAAAGCAAAGCAACGCCAGCAGGCCACAAGAACAGCATGCAGCCAGCCTGAAGGATTATGCGGGCCACGAGTCACCCATCTCATGCTGTGGGCCACAAACCAAAATCAGCACAGCAAGAGGCTAGCCGTGCAACAACCACCACAAGCACCTCAAGAGAAACTGTGCAGTCAACAGGACACCATCACGCAATGGTATTTACTGTCGTTCCGAGAATATTGGGGTCTAGACTCCATCATCATCATGTTACCCATTAAGCCATAGCATCAACGCCATCGGCCCCGCGCCCCTCAGGAGCGGACGAAAGGGTCTAGACTCCATGCTGTTGACAGATACAAAGGTTGATTAGCCCTGTGCAACAGCTGTGCTGGCTACATGCAGCATAGGTCAGGGCGACTGGTGAACGGTGCAGCTGAGCTGCACCCTTCCCAGTGTAGTATTTGCTGCGTGTCCCAGGGAGCAGCAGCCTCCCTGACGCTTATCACCAAGACATATCTCCACGAACTGAGTATACAACAACTACATCACCTGAACGTATATGTATTCAAAAAGGCAAGCACTGTTCCAGCCAGCACCTGACGGTAACTGCGCACATGCAGTTATGTGTGGACAACAAACCACCCTGAGACCGTGGGCTTCGCCATGGTGTGCGTACTTAAACATAAATCATCCCTGCATCAAAACCTCCTTCATGCTCGCCCACAGAAAGCCAAAGCAAGGATCAAAATCGCGGAGAGGTGCCTGCAATTGATGTGATTGTAGCCTGGGCCTCATGAAAAGGTCAGCCCAGCAATAAATGTATTTGGTGTATAAGCGCTGTCCAAGAAGGAGATCTGCAACAATGCGTGTGCAACTGCTGCTGCTGGCAGCAACTGCACACGTTGACATGCAAGCACGTGTTATCAGTGGTATGTGGGAAATAAGCAGCGCAACGCCATGGCCGCACAGCATGGCATGCAGATGTGCAGCTGCTTGGAAAAACCATCCTAGTGAGGTTACACACCCACAAAACCTGAAATGATCCCAGAAACACAACCCTCCAGCCACACAGCATGAACAATAACTATAGCTAGCATGTGTTGGTAATGGCAGGCAAGCGTATGGGTGTAGCAAGCAGGCAGGCACAAATGCATATCAACAAGCCAGCGCTCAAATCGCTGCCTGAAGCCTGTGCTACCAGTCGCGGTCAGCATTACAAACCCACTGTAGCAACCCACAGTCTGCATATTGTTGAAGCTGCCATGCTTTGCAAATGCAGCACAAGGCAGCAGACACTGCCCACTAGCAAGCTACACAACCCACCACAGATACTCAGCAGCCTTTACGCCACATATGCATGCTGCAAAAGTTGCCCACCCCCATGTGCTGGACACTGAGCCAGCTGCTGGATGAACCTGCGAACTTCAACAAACCTCCACATGCACACAGAGCAAAAACTTTGTCTGCCAGGCTAACCTGTAGCAGCAGGCCACTCGGGACTTGTAATGTACCCTGCTGATCAATCAGTAATAGCCCATCTGACCAGCAACAAGTGCAAGCACATACAATGTGATAGAATCAAGTGCCGCACAAAGTGTGCGGCGCACAAATGTGCAGCAAACAGCAGAATGCCCCGAAACAATGCGCACAGCAGCACAGAGTCTCTACTGGCCGTCATGAACTGCATATGTCTTGCCTGCCACTGCTAGTAGCATGGAAGATGTGGCGTATCGTATTGTACTGTATTCCAGCAAGGGGCACTGTTTGCTCCCTTTACTGGCACGCCAGTGTGCATTATGCAGGTGCAGTGTGGCAGGCAAGACTGCAGGACCTGGCGGGCAAATAGCGATACCCGCGGTGTTATCAGAACAGATCAACCCAGAACCAAACAAGTGTGAGAGACAGAGGCGGCCGATGCAGGAAGCAGCAGGACGCCAGCAAACCACAATGCGCACAATGCACCCCTAACAATGACAATACCAGGGCTCAAGCAGCCAATGCACAAGGCATCTATGCACGCAGCGGCGCGAAGCAGCATGTACATAATCACCAACGTACCACACCTCTGGCCTGACACGTACGTCAGCGTGCTGATCTGATCACAGCAGCAGCAGCCGGCCAGCGTACACGAGTAGCAGTGGTGAAAATAGCAGCAGTCAATATCACATGAGGCACCTCAAAAACGCCATCAAGACTAGAAATAACACTGCAAACAGGAGCAACCAACCCAACATGTGACAACTACGACAATAATGCCTCCAAATATCATACGTGTGACACGCATCGCTGCACGCTGTAGCCGTGTCTCTGGCAATTGTTTCCACAAGTCAAAGCGCACCCAGCAACCAAAACCAAGTCAACCGTAAATCATGCAGCTCTTGTCTTGGCTTGTCTCACACACGAATCCTCTTTGTGCCGAGGCATACGCCTGCACGCTGCTGACAGACCGAACACACACACTATGGCAATCACGTTGCCCAGAGGCCCTCAGGTAACAACAGCTCAGCATATACATGACTCTACTGACGGTATACAACTCAACACAATGCAGCAGGCTGCTAGGCACGCCCTGGCACGTACAATCAAACCAACACAAAAGGGGAACACCCTCAAGTCGCTGAGGATGGCGGATGGAGTTTGGCAAAGGTGATCCTTGTCGCAAGGATGAGTGAGATGCGGCACCCCTATGATATCACCACAACGTAACACGGGCGCTGTGAGCATGCGTTCTGTCTCAAGCATGCACAGCAGCAGGTAGCGCTCGAGGCTCTCAATTCCACTTCAATGCGGTAGATACTAGCTGCCCGTCTAGGGCCAAAAAACACACGCACACACACCCCTTGCGCACTGTACTGTATCACACCTAACGCCTGCAGCAAGAGCAGGCCAGTGCAATCAGCACCCTGGCACGCCTCACACAGCATGATACTGCTGAGTTGCCTGATGGCACACGGTTCAAACACTTTGAACGGCCAAGTATATAACCTGGCGCAACCCTGCCATGCATCACACAGCCGGCAAATGGATACAACAATCAACTCAGATCCCCACATTCCCGCTACCCAGGGACATCCGCTCGCAGTCCGCTGTCAGCAAATGGAACCTGCTGACAGCTGCTGCAACTCAAAACACAGTAAGGCGCACGAAATGCAGCTTGACAGGCAAGCGTGGGCCTTATGCCCCATCATTATATCTCGCGCAAATGCTTGCTCAATGAAGCAAGCGAAGGCCAATGATACGTTGAATACATCATTGGTCTTGACCTACCGTAGGCTGTCATGTAAGCACCAACACTCATTACTACTGAACACTCGTGAGTCCTGGCACAAAGACCTATCAATACTGCAGCCAGCAGCGAAAGGCCGCACCACTGTGCAGTTGCACACATGACTCATACGCACAAACAGGCCCTCATGACAGCACAAACCAGCAGCTGACACAAATGTTGGCACACACATACAATGAGCCTGGAAAAAAGCGTTGGCACTAGCTAGGCGTGTTGAGATTTCAAATCTCAATTTCAGCACACCATGCTTTATTATATCGGTGAGATTCCAACGTACAGCCATAAACGCCGAACGTGTGCATACAGAGCATTATCATCTTCTGCAGTTGCTACTGCCATCGCAGCCGCAGCAACAGCCAGAACATGGTTTGGGGGTACTTGTGCACATGAGCGCCCAGCAGCGCCCTGCAAATGCAAGCGGGCAGACGACTGCCAGGCAACACTGCACAAGCAGAGCCACATGTCATGCAGGACTCTGGTCCTACGCGTGGGTGCCGCTGCCCCTGCAGCAGCAGAGCCCCAATAAACATCAGCCACAGAGCAGCCTGCATACCAAAGCTGGATATCAAACACTGCTATTGAAGGCTTGCAATTGCAAGCAGCAGATATGCAAGCGAGCAGGCATACACAGCAAGCCTATGTATACACAGCAAGCGAGCACCTGCCGCAGCAGACAGGGAAAAATGCCAGTCGTGGCACCCTGACGTGCTGTAAATGTGCTGAACAAAAGGACTTATAGAATCACCGCCGCTCAGTCCATGCGCCAGCTCCAATGCTGGATGCCCTCAATCAACGTATGAAATTCATCATTCATGTGCAGTGCGTGCGCGTTACGCCACTGCACACAATAGCCCCCAACAGCCGCATACCGACCAAACCACCAGCCATTGATCAGCTGCTGCAATCCAGGCAACCGAACACAGCATGCAGTCTCATAAACAGTGCAAGTTGCAGCCCAGCCCACAGCCGGACTGCATCAACACATGCACGAATCACAGTCGTGCGTATTAGCAGTACGCAATCCGCATGGAGCGCCACTACTACGGCAAGCAGCACGCGTCAGCAAGGCTGCTTGCGCATCCATGGCTGCCGCAAATGCGCAACCTCCAGGCCAGGCAAGACATGCAAATGTGACTTGCAGCTGAGCAACTGGGCAGCTGAGCAATCAGAGCAATGTGAAGCCCAGAGCAGGATTCACACCACCGAGAACAGAGGGAGCAGCATTGATTACGAACATGAATGCAGCAGGAGATGCGGCAGCACAATTTGGTGAGCTACCAACACTCCTGCAGTAGATATCCAGGCACAAAATCCAAGAGCAGCGGCTGCTGCGAATGCTAACAGCTGCTACTCAAGGGCCTGGCGTATCATACAGAGCAAATAGGGGACATACTAATCGGCAACGCCAAACAAGGGAGGAAAACTGGTTTGCATGGTTTGTGGGTTTCCACATCAAACCTAGCAAGGCCTCCCAGGTCAAACTGATGTGAATGTACAACCTAAGCCGAACAAAGCACAGCTTTCAAGAATGAATCACTCTACAGCCTCCAAAGGCGAGCAAACAACAATGCCAGCCAACCAGCACATCACCGAGCCACCATCAGCAGCGACAAACCTCCAACCTGCTGCCACCACGTCCTGCACAAATCCTGCACGTCGTAACAATACCCAACCTCCAGCTCCGACACTCTTCTCTGGATTCAACATCGGCTGCAAAGTCTAACAGCCAGCAGTGAGCACGTCGCTCTAGCCACCCAAACCACCAGCTCCGCGACTCCCGCACACTCCTACGCTACCTCCTAAACTTGCTTCACAACACGCGCTGTTGTCTGGCGCACTGCACAGCCCAGCCGTGCTGCCGTCAGCGCCACATGATCAGGCTGCAGACAGCAGCTGCAGCAGCTCCATTTGGATCTCCAGCTGCATCTGCTGTGCTGCCATCAGCTCCTGAAGCTTCACCTGAGCCTGCTTGCTCAGCCCAACAGCACCAGCCAGCCCAGCCAGGCCCGACATAGCACCTGACATACCAGCAGCTGGGCTGCTGTTGTAGCCAAACTGATTGCTGGCAGCTGGGCTGCTGCCGCCGTTGTTGCTGGCGTTGAGGGCAGCTGCAGCAGCAGCTGCTGAGATGCACTGCTGGTGGCGCTGCTTCTGCTGCTCGTGGCGCATCATGTAGCTGTTAAGCGCGCTCAGCGCGTCTGAGGCAGTGTCAAAGCTGCCTCCAGCGAATGCTGACGCTGGCGCTGCCTTAGGCATGCCTGGAAGCCTGCTATAGCTTGCACCAGCGCTCATCTGCCTGGACAGGCCGTCTGCACGCCTCATCATGCTGCGCTGCTGCTGCAGCTTCATCTCAGCTGCTGCCATGCTGGCTGCTGCTGGTGCTGGCGCTGGTGCTTGCGCCTCACCCCCGACTGCTGAGATGACGTCCACCAGCATTGCCTGCACTTGCTCGTCCAGTAGAAACTCATCAGAGCCATAGTCAGCAGGCATGCTGCTGCTGCAGTCTGGCACGTCTGGCTCGTCTGGCACACTCGGCAGCACTGCAGTGAAGTGGCTGCTGTGCTGCCTGCTGGCCCAGCTGGCACATGCAGCTGCCGCCGTGTCATCGCCAAACTGGCGTGTAGCAGCAGCTGCTGTGTGGGTGTACGGCATGGCAGGGGGCCTGCCATGGTTGAAGCTGACGGGTGGCGGCATATGGGACGGGCCGTGGTGGTAGCTGTACCTGCGCTGGCTTACCCTGCTGCTGCTGCTGGCTTGCTGGCGCATCTCCATGGCTGGCAGCTCCATTGAATGAGGCCTGCGCAGCTGCGATGCAGCTGGCGCCATTGGTGCTGCTCCTACTGCTGACAGCTGCCCTGATGCGGCCAGCCATGCCTCGTAATCAGACTGCTGGCCTCGGGGCCTCGCTGACGGCGCCTGTGCGCTGCTGCTGCCTTGCATGCCAGCCCAAGCCTGGGAGCGAGAGCCCATGCGCAGCAGATCTTCTGTACCTTCCCACGTTGGAAGGACTGGCGAGAGGTGGCCGCTGCAGGCACCTCCTGCTGCCTGGCAGCTGTGCTGTTGCCTGTTGCTGAGGGAGCTGCTCGATGGTGGGCTATACTGCCGTGCCGCAGTCGGCGAGTACACGGAACTGCAGCTCATGCTAGAGCAGGTGCTTGTTCCCGAGTCCTGGCGGGAGTACGTCGTTGCTCGCTCGGTGCAGGTCTCGGAAAGAGCAAATGCCCTGCTGGCGCCAATGCTGTCGCAGCAGCAGCTGCTTGCTGCAACTGATGATGATGCTGACTGAAAAAAGCATGTTCCTGGGGCACATGCAGGCCGACGAGTTGGCTGTGCCTCTGCAATTGCTGGTGTAATGGTGGCAGAACGAACAACGGCGAGTAGTGAGTCACCCTGACTGATCCTAGACTTCAATTGCAATTCCATTGTGATATAAGCTGCTGAGCTCAATGCAGCGGATTGCTGAACAGGGAGATCAAGGCGACTCATGTGAGCAGAGCAAGATGATGCACTCAGGCAGGCAACGCCAAGCTCCCAGACCTTCCCAAACGTACTGAGAACAGCACCTAAAAATATTTACTAGGCGATGCCGGCCGTTACGGGCTCCACCTCACCTGGTTGCCGACACATATCTCCGCAGATGTCGTGGTACATAAAACAAGTGTATATAATCTATTGAACATGTGTAACTTGTCGGGATTTGGTGCGTGAGAATGTGCAGCTGCTAGCTTCGCACCTCGCTAAGCTGGACTCTGAAAGGGCACTTTACACTAGTAACATCTAGTTCACTGCGTTCTTCCCACCTCAAGTGATCACCGATGTTGGCTGTCGGCCAAGCACAAATTGCTTACTTGCTTTGTTTCAGTGGTATCAAATGCAGTCAAGTTGCCAGCCATCGGCATCTACACAATCGCTGATCTGCTCGCAAGTTGAGCTGTCAACGAGCTCAATCTTGATTAAGTCTGGTTTACATGCAATGCAAACCTTTCAGGCATTGTACGTATCACGCGTCTGGAAATGTTCGCCCGAACGACCCAATCTTGTTACAGTCTTTATCATCATCACGATTATCCCACTCTCACGCATGCGATGGCCTCTGATGATCGTCGTAGTTGTTTATTACCAGGAATGCAACTCCTTCAATAGGCGACTCAAGGGCTAAACCAGAGACGGCTCGATGATCCTCTTAGTCGTTGAATCTGCACACTCACCAGTTCTGAATGGTGACTCATCTAATTCCATAGAGCAGCCGCTGCCAAACGCAAGCACTGATGCACTCAAGTGAAAGTATCTACTTCCACTATATAATGCCGAGTAAAACAGCCCGGCAGACCACGTTTTGCTGGGCTGTCAGCAGCTGCCTTTTGCAGTGACAGCCGCTGCGGCCGCATGTGCGCAGTGCACTGCGGGCCGCACGTGCACCAGTGCAGAGCGTTGGCCAGTGAGCCTGTCTTCGACTAGATAACAACGGGCGAAGTCCTCATGTGCACCACCCAAACATGCCAATGCCAATGACAGTACTAAGCATCAGCATTGCCAACTCGCAGAGAGCGGCCTGCTGTCGCGTCGAAAGATGCAACAACACCAACATTTTGCGTTCACGCAAGCTGGCTCTGGCACCTGCTGCTGCCAACAGCATCACTACAGCATGCACTAACAACAACTTGCTGCTGTGACGTTAACAAGCACTGCTGCTGCATGCTGGCAGTCACCGTAACGTGGCAGTTGATCTGGGGCACAACGAACGCGGCCAGCCTGGCTGAGATGAGCGCCACGATGCCTGATGACCAGGATGCCTAGCAGTCAAAAACATACCGTAGCAACTTGACCCATGGGCCATGAGCATGCCTGTTGGCGAAAGAACTTGCACAGCCACGCACTGCAGCTTTGGTGGCTGCGCAGCTGCTGCGCGGTACAACACCACTTCTGCCACAGCACTTGCAAACGTGCCGCGCCGGTGTCTACACACTTCCAGCGCATGGTGCACAGCACACACCACTAGCAACTTTGTGCGGAAAACAGGTAACAGCTGAAGGCATCATGGTGACCTACCCACTGATGCACAGCGGAGCGCCAGGGGCACAGACACTAGCAACCACTGGCACAGCAGCGGTGACTGCAGTAGTTCTGCACCCCTTGCCCAGACGATGCCATCACCCCAGCTGCGCGCTGCTGGTGTGTCCGGGCCTTGCCCATTACCAACTGCCTTGAGTCACAACCCACATCACCTAAATATGAGCAGCATGTGAACAGCCACCTACGCCTAAGAGACAGCGTCATATGCAGTCAAACAGCCTGCTTTGTACTGAGCAGCAGCAACACTGCAGCACGGGCCAACTGCGCGCTTATCAGCATCGCTGCGCTGCTGCTGCTGCAGCTGCTATGGCTGCAACCAACCAGCCCTGCCTCCCATCCCGAGAGGTTGAACCTAAGCTATACATTACCCCAAGCATCTTCCTGCCGCCCTCACCCGTACGCAAGCAGCAGCAGCGGCCGCTGATCATCGGGCACGATCGACAGCCCTGCTGCGCCATTCATTTGCTGCCCCGCGCCACCCTTGCTGCTGCTGCCACCCCCTGCAGGGGCCAGGTCCACAGCTGGCCTCAGCTCTGCTGCTGTGCCGACTGCGGGGCGCAGCCGCTGGCGCTCCTCCAGGCTCCCCACGTCCTGCAGCAGCTTAAACAGGCCCGTGCCCGTGGGCATGGGAATGCCCATGATGATAGACTCGCTCACGCCCACCACGTCGTCGGTGCGGCCGTGGATGGCTGCGTCGAAGAGGTGGTCCGCGGTCTTCTCAAAGCTGGCGGTGTGCAGCACGCTATCCTTCATCTTGGCGATGCCAAAGCGCGTGATGCCCAGCACCTCACCCTGCAGCACCAGCAGCAGCAGCAGCAGCGGCAGCGGCAGCAAGCACTTCACCAGTTGACACAGTAACGTCCGCGAAGCAGCGCATCACACCACCACACCTAAGCAGCCAGCCAGCCAGCCAGCCAGCCAGCCAGCCAGCCAGCCAGCCAGCCAGCCAGCCGCAGTATGCTTGCACAAGCAATGAGACCGCATGCACACCACAACTCTGGACATGCAGCACACATGCGAGCTGTAGAATCACACCCTCTCCTCGCCCAACAACATCCCCCGGTTGCCGCACCTTGTATGTCATGCAGTCTGCCAGCAGCATGGTGTGCCTGTCGTCGATGCTCATGCCGTGGCTGCCCATGGTGTACTTGATCTCCTCCATAATCTTCCTGCGCGCTGCCTCGATGCCCAGGCAGCGCTCAACCTCGGCCACGTGGTTGGTGGTCGTGTCGTGGCCGCGCACACCTAGCGTGCCCATCACGGCCTGTAGGCCAGTTCCTTCTACGAGCAGGTTGTAGCTGCTGTCCTTGTTCTTGTTGATGACGGCTCGCTCAACTGTGGGGATGCCCATCACGATGACCTGCAGGTGTGCGGCAAGCAGGCATAAATTGAGGTGCGGCGGCTTTCTGTGAAGCTGTGGTCAGCAGGCTGGTTCCACTGCACTGCACGTGAGGTGCTGGAACTGCAGCAAGCGCTAGGTAAAACTGACGGTGGGTCATGATGTGGTATGTGGCACCAACTGTAGAGCGTAGGGCAGTGAGGGAGCGCTGTCCCGTGCTGGATTTGTGGAGCCTGGTCTGTGCTGTGGCACGCTGTGTTGAGATGCTCGCCAGGGGTGAGGATGGCCCACTAGCAGCAGTTGCGGCGTGCAGTGTGATAGATAGATAGAGGGGTTACATGGTGTGTTCATGCGGCATACGCCACCACAGACACCTGGTAAAATAGGGTTCAGCATAGAGCTCAGCACGGGCCGGCCCTTGAAGAGGCCCAACCCCTGGAGAAATGGCCTCATGTGCAGTGTTTTCCGCTTCCTGCTGTTGCGCAGGACACTGTATTTGGTGTGCCATGCTGCCATGCTTATGATGAAACACGCAGCCCCAGCACGATGAGTGCTGAGCCATCTTAACACCAAGCCGCGCCCACAAACGCAAGTCTGCACCCGCCGCAGCAAAACACCACAGCCAGCCGCACGCACCTTGGGCAGTGCTGCCATGAGCTGCTCCAGCCCAAACAGCAACCATTCTAACACCAAGCGGCGCCCACACAAGCAAGTCTGCACCCGCAGCAACATCGCAGCCAGCCGCACCTGGCAGCCTTGCATGCAGGGGTAGAGTGTCTCTGCAAGTTTTGCTGCTAGAGTGCTGCTACTTGTTCACGCACCTTGGGCAGTGCTGCCATGAGCTGCTCCAGTCCAAACAGCAGCCCCTGCCTGCTGGCATCAGGAGGCACCACCAGCAGCGTGTCGATGCTCACGGCGCGTATTGCGTCCGGCTTGAGCTTCATCTTAGGTGTGTCCAGGATGCTCCACTTGACCGTGTGCGCGTCGATGGCCAGCTGCAGTGCTGCGATGGCCTCCATGTCTAGCCGCACCTGGATGTGCGCCTCACCCAAGCCTGCAGCGCCAGTGCCTGCACACACAGCACACAACAGATGGAAGATACAAGTGTAACGCATGGTGTGTCTGTAACACACCTGCAGATGCAGGCAGCAGCAGTTGACTCAAGGACGTGCTGTGTGCTCGCAGTTCGTGTGCGGTAGTGTGTACAACGACGCTGCTGACGGGTGCATCTGTAATTGCAGCCACACGAACGAACGCTGCAGTAGACTGCGCTGGAGCCTGCTGGGAGCTGCAGCCTCGCTGTGCTGCGGCTGCTGCCCACAGCTGCAGGGCAGTGGCTGCTGTTCTAGTGTTTCCCACATGGACATGCATGCTAGACCTGCCTCTGTGACCGCACACGCACCTGGCTTGAAGGCGATGCAGATGTCAGCTGCCACCTGTCATGCCATGCCAGCAGTGCTGCTGCTGCTGCGCACAGCTGCAGGGCAGTGGCTGCTGTTCTAGTGTTTCCCACATGGACATGAATGCTAGACCTGCCTCTGTGGCCGCATACACACCTGGCTTGAAGGCGATGCAGATGTCAGCCGCCACCTGTCATGCCATGCCAGCAGTGCTGCGGCTGCTGCCCACAGCTGCAGGGCAGTGGCTGCTGTTCTGGTGTTTCCCACATGGACATGAATGCTAGACCTGCCTCTGTGGCCGCATACACACCTGGCTTGAAGGCGATGCAGATGTCAGCCGCAACCTGGCCCAGCGTGGTGCGCTCCAGCCGCCCCTTCACCAGCCGCGCAGCAACCACGTCACGCTCAGACGCCAGCGACACCTGCGACACACCAGCAGCGGCGCAGTGTCAGCCGCTGCTCTCATGGCTGTTGTATGGATGTTGCTGGCATTTGCCACAGCGGAGACAATGTGCGAAGCCACGTAACATGCAAGCACAGGCATGCCCCTCTATGCGCAACACTCTGCCACATGCATATGCAAACCACTCACGACCCATTGAGAAAACGAAACCTCAGTGCATGCGTCATATTCACAGCAAGCTGGCAGCTGCTGTGTCACCTTCATGATGGGTGTGCTGATGTTGCGTGCGCCGTTGATGGGCCTCATCGTAAGTTGCTTGTATGGGCATTGCTGGCACTGGCCACAGCAGAGACCATGTGTGAAGCCACATAGCATGCAAAAGCACAGGCACGCCCCTCTATGCGCAACACTCCAACATGAATATGCAAACCACCATCCCATGTAACAACGGAAAAACCGTGGAATAAGTAATGAAGCTGCACAGCAAGCTGGCAGCTGGCAGCGGCTGCGTCACCTTCATGATAGGTGTGCTGATGTTGCGTGCGCCGTTGATGAGCCTCATCGCAAGTTGCGTGTATGTACATATATGAAGCCACATGACATGCAAGCACAGTCATGCCCCTGTATGCGCAACACTCCAGATATGCACCTGCAGACATCACTGCACCACTATAAACACCACACTCCGACATATATGCCGCACCTTCATGATAGGCGTGCTGATGTTGCGTGCGCCGTTGATGATCTCCTTGATGCGCGGCACGCCCAGCGTCACGTTCATGCTCGCCACGCCAGCAAAGTGGAACGTTTTGAGCGTCATCTGCGTGCCGGGCTCGCCAATGGACTGCGCACCAACAGCACCCACGGTGCTGCCTGCTGGTGCACACAGGTGCAGCAGCGCGTTAGGCGCCTCACATCGACAAACAAAAGTGCAAGCGGCACACGATGCCAAGCAGGTATATGCAGCACCAGGATGCTTCAGCAGCCTCTTGCATCGCTGCAGCCACATTGCCATACTGCACCCTGCAGGCTCCCGTTCCCAGCGCACAAACTGCACCCCAATTCAATCGCTGCATCCTGAGCTGACTGCTGCCTCTTACTGTATCGGCTACGCCAGCGCATCACCCCCTCCCCCCACCCCAGTGCCGACGCTGCGCCGTCGACAGCTGCATCCTGAGCTGACTGCTGCTCCTTGCTGTATCGGCTACGCCAGCGCAGCATACACACCCCCAGCCCCCGTGCCCACGCTGTGCTGTCAACTCCGCCAGTGCCACCTGCCAACGCAACCAGTATTGACGCTGCCAGTGCCACCCAGTGCCAAACCTGCGCTGTCAAAAGTGACCAAGCATCATGCAGCAGCAGCATCGCACCTGGGTCCACGCGCTTGGCCTCATACTTGGCAAGGCAGCGCTGCACAAAGCCGGCCAGCTCGCCAGCCGTGAGGCCCTCGCAGCCCGCCACGTACTCCAGCACGTCTGCCGCAGGCCCGCTGCCGCGGCCGTCAAGTGGCAGGCCCAGCGACTGCCGCACAGCAGCGTAGCGGTCCACCTGACGGGCAAAGTTTAACACAGCAGAGTGCGGAGGGAGGATGCAATGAGAGGCTGCTGCAAAACAGCTGGCAATTGATAGTTTGCTACTGCCGCGAGATGCGCACGCACCGTTGCAAAACAGCAGGGCGCACAATGATGCGCACCTGCAGGGGCGCATGCTTATGCGTGCGTACTAGTATACAAGCACAGCCACCGACCAGGGATTATTTTTTCTGAACGGCCCCTGGCCCCTGGTTGGCCACCGGGTATGGGAAGTGGGCGGGGTTTGGCCACGAGTTTGGCCACCAGGCACTGCCCGTGCTATTCGTTTGGCCACGGCGGGCGGCTTGGCCAACCCCTTTGCAACGGGGGTCAGGTGGCACCATGAACTGTTACAACCTCCCCCCCCTCAACGCTTAACCTTGCAACTGTCTTGTCAGTAACTCCCCGGTTGGTGGTGTTGAGAAACACCGGTTTGCGCTAAAGCACTTATGAGGCAGCAGCCATTGGCTGGGGCCTGCTCACTGCGCTGTTGCGCTTAGCTGCTGCTGCTGTACTGAGCCTCAGCTGGTTCTGGTTATCGCACTCTACACTTTGGTCAGTGCGGTTGACAGCAACCACAGTGAGGATGGCATAGGCCGCCGAGGCCACAGTGTGCCTGATGTGGGTTTGTATTGGATGTACGGCCCGTACGGTACGGTCATATACTGTGCATATATTCAGGGGCCGCGCAGCAGAGAAAATTTTTACCGTAATTGTGAGAGTTCTGCTGAAAACCAGCGCGTCACACCGTCTTAAAGGTACGGGGTGGCGAGCCTGTGACTGGCCAGCACTGCTGCAGCAGCACAGTCATTTGGCTCCCGTCTTGGGCAGTGCACACACAACTGGCCACCAGATCTGGCCACCAGCCTCGTGCGTAAAACGGCGGTGGCCAACCTTTTTAGTCCATTTGGCCACCATTTTGCCACGGTGGCCAAAAAAAATGTCTGCCACCGACATGCAAGGCTTTTGAGTGCTGTCCGACGCAGCCTCGCCAGGCCGTTGAGGAAGTCGCTTCCTCACCAGCTGACACAGCACTAGTATACAAGCGCATTCATCGACATGCGAAGCATTCAAGTGCTGTACGACGCAGCCTCGCCAGGCCGTTAAGACATTCAACATACCCAGGAACTGAGCACAGCCGCAGCCTCACCAGACATCTCACGAGCACACAAAACATATCAACCACTGTCCAACACAGCCGCAGACTCACCAGGCTGTTGAGGAAGTCGCGCAGGCCGCGCCTGAACGCCAAGCTGCTCCACGCCTTGCGCGCCGCGTCAGCCACAGCAGCAGCCTTGTCGTCGCCAGCAGCCACACCCGCAGGCTCCCGAAGCTCATCCACATCAAGCGCAGCAGCAACAGCAGCACGCAGCGCATCAGGCAGCGCTACCTCCTCACGCGGTGGCAGCTGCAGCGCTGCGGGCATGGCTGCGGCTGCTGCATCTGCGGCTGCGGCTGCGTCGCCGGCTTCTGCGTATGCCGCCTGCGCTGCTTTGACTGCTGCTGCAGCTGCTGCGCGGGCGCTGCTGAGGTTGGCGCGGACCTGCACGCATGCGACACACGGCGACAGGTGAACATGTCTTGTTTGGTGTTGCCCGTCAGCAAATGTGTGTGCTGACACACATTCAGGTGCACTGAAGAAGGATGCGCAAGGTGTTGCTTGTAGCCATCAAAACCAGTAATCCCACCCCTGCTCCACAATGTGCAGAAACATGTCAAGTAAGCATGTCCACGCTGACACTGCCTGCAGGTACGCTCAACGCGCACTGTATACGCCCACCCCAGTGAACGGCCCTATCATTCCCGGCCGTTCCGCCCCTCGCCCAAAATTGAGTGCCGTGCAACTACAAACACACAACCCCCACAATAACCCTGCCCTGCCCGTCTGACACAACGCATGAACACAACTGATGGAAGCCAATGCTGCTGCTGCTGCTGCTGCTGCTGCCGCGTCCGCGCACATAGTGCTGCCGTCGCGCACCTTAGCCAGCAGGCGCTCAAAGTCGAGCGGCTTGCCGTCCTTGCCCTCCGTACCACTTCAAACTATGATAAAATAGTGCATGCGCACGGTGATATGCCCTCACTGGCACTGCTTGCAAGCGTGCACTGCGCCGCGGAGTGCACAAATTGAGTGCCGCGCAACCACACATACAACGACAACCCCCATCATAACCCTGACCTTGCCGGCTGACACAACGCATGACCAAAATTGCCGCAAGGCAATGCTGCTGCTGCTGCTGCCGCGCACCTTTGCCAGCAGTCGCTCAAAGTCGAGCGGCTTGCCGTCCTTGCCTTCCATCACCACAGGGTCCAGCCCGTCATCGCCGTACGCAAACTGCACGATGCCGCCTGCAGCGTTGCGCACGGTCGCGTCGTAGTGCACGTACAGGTCCTCAAGCGCCTGCGGGCAGCAACATTACATTACAATACTTTACATGCTCCACTCAACCAGGAGTGAACCCCACTCAGGAGCCAATGGGAGGCTCATAGGGGGGCAACACCAATTCAAGCACACCACGCAGGGAAAGTTAGCGCAGCGCCAGGGGGCAGTTGGTAAAAGCAGCAGGCCTGGGCAACCAGTGCACACATGAACAGGTTGCAGTGAAATAGACACGTACAGGTCCTCAAGCGCCTGCGCACAGCAACGTGCAGACACCAGATGGAAGCACACCACGCAGGGAAAAGTTAGCACATGTGCACAGCGCCTGGGGGCAGTTGGTAAGAACAGCAGACATGGACAATAATGTGCACACATAAGCCACACGCGTGCAGGTCAGCGCAGATGCGACATGATGGTGATCAGCATCGAGGATGTGGTGCTCCAGAATTGCGACAAGCCCAGTGCAAGCCAATCAGCAGGCAACCGGGCGTTTGGCAGGCACACAACACGCAATTAACCCGACACAACAAAGATGCCATGAAGAGCGCAAGTGTGCTGTACGCACAGCAGCAAGAACGTTAGGCCCATGCATTGCATGCGAAAGAATCCCACTGTAGCCTCCAACCCCACATCTGCATACATACACAACAATAACAACCCCACACATGCAGCCGGCGCGCACCTTCATCAGCCGCCGGCTCATGTAGCCCGTCTCTGCGGTCTTGACGGCCGTGTCGACCAGCCCCTCGCGCCCCGCCATGGTGTGGAAGAAAAACTCGCTGGGGGTCAGCCCGCTGAAGAAGCTGTTGGCCACAAAGCCGCGCCCTGCAGGCAGGCAGCGCACGCAAACAATGACATACAACGCGTCAGGCACAGACGGAGACACAACTCTACAAGTGTTCTGCACCATGCATTTAAAGAAGAACTCGCTGGGGGTCAGCCCACTGAAGAAGCTGTTGGCCACAGACCCGCGCCCTGCAGCCAGGCAGCGCACAGACGCGTGCAACAAGTCAGGCTGAGACCAAGACAGAACTGTACAAGTGTGCTGCATCTGAGCCCCACACGGTGATGTGATCTGTTGGCCACAAAGCCACGCCCTGCAGCCAGGTGAGGCACACAAACAATATTGTGCAGCAGGTCAGGCACAGACGAAGACGGAAGGGAGTGAGCCCGCTGAAGAAGCTGTTGGCCACAAAGCCGCGCCCTGCAGGCACGCAACGCATGCAAGCATGCAACAAGTCAGGCACAGACGAGGACAGGAGCATGCATGTCTGCTGAAGAAGCTGTTGGCCACAAAGCCGCGCCCTGCAGGCAGGCAGCGCACGCAAGCATGCAACAAGTCAGGCACAGCCGAGGACAGGAATATACAGGTGTGCTGAAGAAGCTTTTGGCCACAAAGCCGCGCCCTGCAGCCAGGGCAAGGCACATAACGCAGGCACGAGCTGTTGGCCACAAAGCACACAGGCACACACACACAGGCACACAAGGCAGGCACAAGCTGTTGGCCACAAAGCCGCGCCCTGCAGGCGGGCAACGCACGTAAACAACAATGTACAACGAGTCAGGCACAGACGAAGACAGAACTCTACAAGTGTGCTGCACCATGCATCAGAAGAAGAACTCGCTGGGGGTGAGCCTGCTGAAGAAGCTGTTGGCCACAAAGCCACGACCTGCACGCAGAAAAGGCACACACAAGCGCACAATGAGGCAGGCACAGACGAGGACGGGATTATAAAGGTGTGCTGAAGAAGCTGTTGGCCACAAAGCCGCGACCTGGGGGCAGGCAGCGCACACAAGGCAGGCACAAGCTGTTGGCCACAAAGCCGCGCCCTGCGCGCAGGAAACAGGCACATCAAGCGTGCAACAGGTCAGGCACAGAAGAGAAAGGAGCATACAAGTGTGCTGGAACGAGAGCGCTGGCTGCGACATCAGCAGGAAATATCTGCTGCCGATGTCTGCTCTGCACAGCACTTCTCATCAAGCACCATGCATCTGATCGCGCACCCCACGCCAAACTGACAAGCTCACACCATGCGGCAGCGTGTGCAGAGCATGCTCCAAAGCTAACACCTCAGCGCCTCAACCTCAGTTTGCCGCCGCACCTGCAGGCGTCTTGTCGCCGCGCGGGAAGTGCGGCAGCGTGCGCTCCCTGAAGCCGTTGAAGCAGCGCTTGCCGCCCACCGACTGCTGGCCCACGCACGCCACCATCTGCGCGATGTTGATGGCGCTGCCCTTGGAGCCGCACTGGCTCATGATCAGCGGGCTGTTGTGGTGGCCCAGCGTCTCCATGCACACCTGGCCAGCAGGAAGACGCGGAAAGGGAACGCAATAGTGTGGTTAGGACCCCCTCCGGTTTTTGTCCAATCTACGGACGGAGGAGCATAGGCTCAAGCAGGCCAAAGGCTTGCTTCTGATGCGTAGGACTTGTAACTTGTAACAACAGTGTGGTGTGCATAGGGGACTTGTAACTTGTAACAACAGTGTGGTGTGCATAGGGGACTTGTAACTTGTAACAACAGTGTGGTGTGCATAGGGGACTTGTAACTTGTAACAACAGTGTGGTGTGCATAGGGGACTTGTAACTTGTAACAACAGTGTGGTGTGCATAGGGGCGTGCTAGTCATGATCAAAAAGCAGCCACACGTTGCCACGAAGGTCCAGCGTCTCCATGCAGAGTTAGCCACAGGAGGCAGCAACGGCAAAGCATGGCCAGGGCACGGACACAAGACGAATCACTCTGCGTGCATCATAAGCATGCGGACATGAGGCAACGCTGGCACCGTCACTGCCAAACACGACAGAAGCTTACTAGATGATGTGCCGTAACGCAGCATAGACACCGTATGGCATGCATATGCGGCGCAGGTGTGGCGCACCTTTCCTGCTGCCTCGCGAATGCCGTTGAGCACTCCCGTCACGTTCGCCTCCAGCGTCTGCTCCAGGTTGCAGCCCGGCTCCAGCTGCAGGCTGCCCTTGCGGTACTGGCCTGCACGCAGAGCAACAGCAGAGGCCAGGCAGCAGCAGCAAGTTTGTTCGGCACGGAGTGCTTGTAGCGGACAGCAGTACAGGGCAAACCAGTTGACATTGTGAGGTCCACGCAGCCAGCATCCAAATCCCTGCTGCGCTGCATGATCAGCAAACATGAAATGCCTGTCACACTCTAGATGGCGCCCGGTCCCTCTTGCTCTCCCCTTGCCCCACATACACTCTAGTCCCACATCAAAAACAGCAAAGTGAAACAGCAAACTGAAACAGCGCCGCACCGATGTAGTCCTGCACAGAGCCGTAGCCCTTGTCCAGTGTTGCCGCCTTCTCCTTCAGCAGCTGCTCTCGCGGCATGACGTCATCGATGCCGATGCTGAAGCCCAGATCCCCCATCACGCGCGCACTCATCTTGGCCAGGCGGCCCATCGCAGCGGCAGCCACGGCAGGCGAGAAGTCTGCGGCCAGGCTGCCAAACAGGCCACCCTTGTTGCCACCCAGCACAGCCTGTGGGTGCACACCGGGCGGTGGCGGCAGCAGCAGTAGCATTGCCTGAGGCGTAATATACCGATAGGAGATGGCAGTGCTGGCAGCGGCAGATTGGACGACATGAAGGAGCATGCTGTAGTGATCAGGTGCTGCCGCATCTGTGCGGCGTCAACGAGCTGCCGGTGCAAGCCGTCGCTGCAATCAAACTAGAAGCTGGCATGTTATGCTGCTACATGGGCCAGCCTGAGCCGCACCTTGCCGAGGCGTCCACTGATGAGGTTGCTGTTCCTGTAGCAGACCCAGCCGTCCTTGGGGCACATGGACTCCCCCTTCTTGCTGTACTCGCGCTCTGGCAGCTCAAAGTTGAGGAAGATGCTGCAGGCAGCGCAGGAAAATAGAACACAAATAAGCACACAAATTGTGTTCAAGTTGGGCAAATGCTGGCACCCGTGAAGCCAGACAAGGTCTCATAGTCTGATCGCAACGCCGGGTTGCACTGGCAGCCCATAACGGCACAACTGTGCGGCGTCAACGCTCGCTGCATGAGCAGACAGCAGCCAGCTGGTTATGAACACGCTTGCGCAGAACTGCACAGCAGCCACTGCTGCCCTCAGGCCAGCGCCAGCCGGCTGCATTGTGCAATGCTGTTTATGACAATCCTTGCTGCTGCTGCTGCTGCTGCTGCTACTGCTGCCGCCGCTGCTGCTGCTGCTGCTGCCGATGCCGCTGCTGCTGCCAATGCCGTGGTGCGCTCACCGTGTCGCTGTTTTTGGTGAACATGGGGCAATATGGGGCAGTCAAACGACAACCTGCTTGTCAAACAGCGGTCCGCTCACCGTGTTGCTGCGTTGGGTCGCACCAGTAGCCCGAACAGCTGCTTGCCCGTCCACAGCTCCAGCGGCTTCAGCAGCGTCGGCGGCGGCAGGTCGATCTGAAACATGCAGCAGCAGCAGTAACAGCAGTGCAATGCTTAGTACATTTGATTACTGTAGTGCTGCTGCGCATGCGCCTTAGCATGCCTGCAGCATTTATTATTGCGTCAGCATCCACACATGCACAATCACATGCCTGCCTGCCCCAAGTGCCAGAGTTCGCACCTCGCCCAGGCCATCTACAGCTGCAGCCGCCACCATGTGCTAGTTTCTTGCCGGCGCATGCACAGGCCGTACCGGGGCATACTGACATCCTACCCCTTCCACTACTGTGGCTGCGACAACAACAGCAGCAGCAACAGCCAGCGCGCGCACCTCGTCCAAGCCGTCGCCCATGGCTGCTGCTAGCTGCCCGAACTGGCTCCTGCTGAAGAAGCGGTCCTTGCTAGACATCAGGAACGCGCACGTGAGGAAGTCCTGCACGCGCACACAGCAACAGCACCACGCAGCAACAGCTTGTCAGCAAAGGGGAGCAGCAAGACTACTCTTCGAGACACCCTGTAACAGGGACAGTGACACAATGCAGACAGGACTCGTGCACGGAGGGCACAAACCTCGCAGTACAGAGTTACTCCGCCTTTTGTGGCTGGCTTTTCCACATACATGCAATACGTGCAAGCAGAATGAAGTTCTACACAGCAATGCAGCCTGAACAAACAGCAGATGTGTGTGGCCCCACCTGCGTTGCCGCGATGAGGATCTCTCCGTTCTTGGGCGTGCATAGGTTGTTGACGCTGCCCATCAGCGTGATGGCCTCAGCACGCGCCTCCTCGGTCTGCGCGGCAGTGGAGGGACACAGGCGCACCCGCGACAGGGCCAAAGGAGCAGCGACAAACAAACAGCAGCTGTGAGAAGATATGCGTGCACAGTATATGCTCAGCAGGAGACACCACCATCACAAGCAAGCAAGGTGAGGCATGTACACAGGCAAACCTCGTGGTTGCAGCCGCACAGCAGCCAGCATGCACGCAGCTGCCGGACAACAGCATGGCGATGCACCACCGCAAGCATGCTCATGACCGCCCCAAGCCCCAGGTGCCCACATATATTTTTACGCAGTATATGACACCTAAAGGCTAAAGGCAGGTTTGCTCAGATGCAAAGACTTTGGGGGATGAAGAACATGTCTGTGAGTGTGAAGATGCGTTGCTATAATAATATATATATATATATATATATAATGCGTATGTGTTGCCTGTTCTCATGTTTGCCAGTGAGTCGTGGGCATTGACTAAGTGGCAGACGGAGCGCCTGGAGTGTGTACATTCTAGCTGTCTGCGGCAGCTATTGCACGTGCGGCTATCTGATAGACATCGTTTGGTAGATATCAGGAAGCAGTGTGGCACAGTCAGCCTTGCAGAACACCTTACGGCGGCTCGCCTGAGGTGGCTGGGGCATGTTGTACGCATGGATGAGGGCAGGCTCCCCCAAGTTGCTCTGTTTTCGTCATTGCACGGAGTTACAAAGCGGCCTAGGGGTCGGCCCCCAATGCGTTGCCAGAACTGTGTACACAGCGATTTACAGCGGCTAGAACTCCCTCATTAGATGGATGAGTTGCGTGGCTATTGTCTTATGAGGGGCGCTTGGCGGTCTATGGTCTACAGGGTTACACACCCTGACGCTTTTTGGGCTCCCCTGCAGCGTTCCAGTGCCCCCTCTCACTACAGGCAGCAGCAGTCACTCATGAGACAGCAGCACCTGCAGCAGACGTATCCGGTTACTAGTGAGCCGCTTATGATTGCTGGTGTGGGTTGGCAGTGCCCCTGTGGGAGGATCCATCTCACACGCGAGTGGACTGACGCTGTGGTCCAGCTCAGGGCCATCAGTGATTAGGGTTGAGGGCGACCATTGAATGAGAGACCGTGCCGGGCGAGTGCTTGTGCATTGATGGTTTTGGCCGTATCTGGCCCTAGCTTGTGGGTTTGCACCTACCGGTTAGGAACCACTAAAGGTGGTTTGGGAGTGGCTCCCTTCTTGGGTTCCTCTCTTGCTAGAAAAACGTGTAATTGATTGATTGATTGATATGACACCAGCAACCCGAGCACATCATGCAGCTGCACCACGCCGCCCCGCCGCCCCCCCCCCCCACACACACACCTGCGGCAGGTGCAGGTTCATCGCCCCTAGCCCTAGTTGCGCACATATATACGCACTATGACACCAGCCCGAGCACATAATGCAGCTGCACCACGCCCCCCCCCACACACACCGCACCTGCGGCAGGTGCAGGTTCATCTCGTCTCCGTCAAAGTCTGCGTTGAAGGGGCTGCACACGCACTCGTTGAAGCGCAGCGTGCGCCCCGGGCGCACCACCGCGCGAAACGCCATGATGGACACCCGGTGCAGGCTGGGCTGGCGGTTGAACAGCACCACGTCGCCCTCCTCGAGGTGGCGCTCCACGATGTCACCAACCTGCGATTTGAAACGCAATCAAAGTTGTGCGACTGGCTACAGCTACTGTGGAGTAGAGTTCAGACTGTTGTTGGTTCGAGTCCGTGACGCATTTACACAGGAAGCCAACCTGCGGCGAACGGCACAACAGCAGCAGCCACATCAGTAGCAGTTGACAGCTGGCAGCATGTGGTGGGCTGGCAGTTGAAGAGCACCACGTCGCCTTCCTCGAGGTGGCGCTCCACGATGTCACCAACCTGTCGTGCCACAACAGTAGCAGAACAGCAGCAGCCACAGCAGCAGCAGTTGACAGCTGACAGCATCATGCCCTGGGGGTGCCGAGAAGCACTGGCGTGGCAGCAGTGACCGATAGCAGCTCACCTCTGCACCGCCTGCACAGGTGCAAGGCTTCCAGCAGATGCAGCCCAAGCAGAAGCCCAACATTCTGTGCCAAGCACCTTGCGACAATCATGAGCTGACACTCGCATGCAATACAAACCACACCTATCGTCTCTGTTGCGAGTTGCCCCTGTGTTAGTTTGTCCTGCACTCCAGCACTCCTGGCAGCAGGTCATGTACTTGGCTGACACCCGCATGCTGTACAATCAGCACACCCATCATTGCCCCACCTTGAGCTCGTTGGCGTACTTGCGCCTGATCTTCTCATCGCGCAGCCAGATGCGTGCGCCGTCAGCCAGGCCCACAAAGTTGGCACCCGGCCATGCAGCGCTGCCGTTGAGCACGCGGCCCTTCAGCTTGGCCATGCTGTGCTCCGTGGCGCGCTCAGGGAAGGTCAGCACCGTCGCCATGTGCAGCGGCACACACACCTGCGTCTCAGAAAGTGGCAGGCAGTATAGTACCAGTACTTACCCATGTAGTCGCATGGGCCCGTGTCTTGAACGGGGACCACACCGGTCAGACACCAGCACTACGATGCCCCATGGGCAGGCGTATGTGAGCGGGTGTGATAACCAGGCCTGAGGGGTGTGCACTCCTGCGCCTGCTAAGCTTGTAATCGTTCAAACTTTTGCTCTCGCTAGTGCTTGTTGCCATTGCAATACTGTCGCACAATGTGCTTGCGTGGCTGTGTGGCGTCTGGCGCACCTGGTGTATGGCCAGGTTGGGGTCTGGGCTGATGACGGTGCGTGCGCTGAAGTCGACGCGCTTGCCGCTCAGGTTGCCGCGGAAGCGGCCCTGCTTGCCCTTCAACCGCTGCACAAAGCCCCTGGGGGCGCAGCGGACGCGTGGAGACACACCACAGGCGTGAGCATGCTTGCGGTACAGCCAACGCGGTTGAAGCTGCACGCCGCATTCAACATCATCACTATAGGCCTGTTCACCAGCAACAACTGGCAGCACACCCCTAACAAAGCATGTATTTGCAGATGCATCTGGCTGCAAATCATGAAGCATCAGCAGCTGACGGCTGTGTTGGAGCGCACCTCATCGGCCGCTGCGGCGCGCCCTGCTGCTGCTGCAGCGTGACTCCGGGCAGGTCGCTGTTGATGAGCATGGCTGCCTGCACCTGCAGCGCACCAACACACAACGCATGCACGAGGAGCGGCACAGCGGACAGCAGCAGCACTTGCTGGGCGGCAGTCACAGCTTGATGCCGTGTTTGGCCAGCCACGTGTCGCAAGCGACAGATGCCAGCACTTGCATAGATGTACACATGGGTGTGGCATGACTTGTCAGGATTGCCGTCACATCCATCACCACTGCCAAACCAGCATGCAGGTAGCCACAACCCTGGTTGTGCTGCCTAGCGACCTCGCGACCGCTGAGCCTTGCCTACCAGCAGCCAAGAGCAGCATCAGACCGCTGAGCCTTGTCTGCCAGCAACCAAGAGCAGCATCAGACCGCTGAGCCTTGTCTGCCAGCAACCAAGAGCAGCATCAGACCGCTGAGCCTTGTCTGCCAGCAACCAAGAGCAGCATCAGACCGCTGAGCCTTGTCTGCCAGCATCCAAGAGCAGCATCAGACCGCTGAGCCTTGTCTGCCAGCAGCCAAGAGCAGCTCAGACCGCTGAGCCTTGTCTGCCAGCAACCAAGAGCAGCATCAGACCGGCAGCATCACACCGCACCAACAGCACTGCCAAGCGAGCTGCACTGCAGGAAGTCCCAACAAGAGAGCTGTACAGAACTGTACAGCACTGTACTCCAACAGTAGCTGCAGCCAGTCAAACGCCAAACTTGCTTTTCAGATTGCCGCACCTGCAGGAAGTCCCAGTTCTCCATGAGGCTGGTGATGGGCAGGCCCTTCTCAAGGCCGTGGCGCAGCCCGTTGTTCACCTCGATGATTTGCTGCAGCAGAGAACATGCAAACAGCAGCCACCGCAGCACAGCAGAGTCGATGCAAGCAAAGACTGCAGCGATGGCGCCTTGCACATCAGCATGGTGGAGGTGAGATCATACATGCCACAGGATGACACTTCACAGTCAAGCGCAGACACCACATGACTCTTGACATCAGCATGCACATACGAACCCCTCCTTCACCCTTACATGCACAGCAGGACCAGCTATCAGCAACAACAACAAACAATGCCGGGCAAGTTCAGGCGCACCATAAGCTTCATGAATCTCAACATCAACATGTGCATACGGAACCCTCCTGTCCCCATACATGCATGTCCACAGCAGCAGCTATCAGGTATCAACAACAACAAGTGCCAGGCGCTGTCAGCCGCGCACCATGAGCTTCATGGTGATGTCGTCCTCGTTTGACGCGCCGTCCATCTCCACGCTGGGCCGGATGGCCACAGGAGGCACCGGGATCACGCCCAGCAGCAGGTCCTCGGGGCGGCCTGGATCAGGGGAGCAGGTGGTGATGTTGCGAACATCAGCATTCCTCAAGCCGGAGTATGTATGCAATGACGAGAGTGCACAGCTCAACAGACATTAGTAAGTGCCCTCATGCCAAGGGAGATCTGTCAAAAGACACTGTGCGGTCTTGCTAGCAGCAGGTCCTCGAGACGGCCGGGGGGGGGGGGCAGTTGTGGTGATGTGGGCAGGCGGCAGGCGATGCAGCCAGCAGAGGGTGACACACATGAGCACTTCAAGCCGGCAGTATGTATGCAATGGGTAGAGTGCACAGCTCAACAGCTATTGGTAAGTATGCTCATGCCAGAAGAAGGCTTTGAAAAGACACCGTGCGGTCTTGCTGACTGCAAGCACCAAACAGCAGGGGTGATGCCGGTGTGTCTGCCGATGTATCTGTATCAATATACAACAACAGCCTGATGACCAGCCAGCTGGCGCACCTGCGATGTCGATCACGTGCTGTCTTGCTAAGTACATTAACCAAACAGCAAGGGTGATGCCTGTGTGTCTGCCGATGTATCTCTATCAGTATGTAACAACAGCCGGGCACCTGCCAGCTGGCGCACCTGCGATGTCGAGCACGTCCAGGTCCTCGTCCACGATGTTGCGGAACAGTGCCAGCACGCGCAGCGGGTGAAGGTCGTCAGCAACCCTGACGGGGGTAGCAGCAACAGCGGCAGAGCAGCAGTGAAGCGATGTTGCGGAACAGCGCCAGAACACGCAGCGGGTGCAGGTCGTCAGCAACCCTGCAGGAGGCAGCAGCAACGGCAGCAGTGCAGCAGTGAGGTAAGGCGTCCCGGGGCAGAGCCAAAACACTGTGCCATGACGGAAGCACCACAGGTCCCACCTTTCCCCAAACAAAGCGGTTACAGCCGCCTACAACGTCATGTATATACTGACGGGTCAACATGGCTGCGTACTTGGCTAGCTTTGTGCCAAACCACAACCAACACACCCCCTGTACACACATATTCTTCAGCATACTCAAGTGCTGGTGCCCACGCCCACCTGCTCATGCACTGAGCGATGGCCTCGTTGGCTGCCATGGCGCTGGCCAGGCTGTCGGTCAGCCGCTGCCACGGTGAACAAGCATCACTGAACCAAGATGAGGACGCTTCCACAGGCAAGCTGACTCATGCAACCCAAACACAGGGGTCTCAACCGGATCTGATAAGACTTCTAGCGGGGCCGGTAACACAACAGCTGGCGGTAGGGCAGGGCTGGCTGCTGGCTACGGCAGAGCCAACACACTGCACAGCCAGCAGGCACCCTGTGCATGCACATGTGCCAGCACACCAGCGACCAGGCGCCGCACCTGCTCATGCACTGTGCGATGGCCTCATTGGCTGCCATGGCGCTGGCCAGGCTGTCGGTCAGCCGCTGCCGCGCGTCTGCGTTCTTGGCGTACGCCTCGTGCAGGATTTTCAGGCTACCGCTGGCCTTCCTGCAAGCCGGGGCACACGGGGACAGGTGGTGATGGGGCACATGAAACGGGGTCCTGGATGTCGAAGCTCACTCGTGCACTCCAAGCGCTGCAACTGCAGGGAAGCGGCTAGCACCAACACAGACGGCGTCGTTGATAAACAAACAAAACGTCAGTGTAACATCATGCAGCGCCGTAGCCTACTACAGCTGACACCAGCACACAGCGTGCCCAACCTCCTGTCGTCAGCATACTCACTTGACCGTGCCGTTGTATGCGCCGCAGTGGTGGCAGAGCTTGACGCGCTTGCAGATGTCGATGACGCGCCTGAACTGCTGCTCGCGCGGCACGCGCTCCAGCTTGGGGTTGCGGAAGCGCCTGCGGCCACACACATGCATGCATACATGCCGACACAGCGCCACACAACCGTCAGCAAGCTTTCCGCCATCACAGCAGCCAGTCATGTGGTCAAAACACCAGACCAGCAGCCACACACATGCGTGCATGGCGACACAGCGTCACACAACCGTCAGCAAGCTCTCCTCCATTACAGCAGCCAGTCAAGTGCCTAAAGCACCGCACCTGACTGCCCAGGCAGCTGCGCCCTCAGAAAGAGCTGCCATGCAGTGCAATCTAGTGCAGATGCCGCGCTTGACAGCACACACTGCTGCTGCAGCTGTCGCAGATGCCCCTACCACTCCTGTACTAATTGCAAGCGCGCTGGTGGCCTCCTGCAAGCCTCTGCTGTTGCACACACAACGCCGACACATGCTGCACTGCTGACATCCGCCTCCCACCATACCCAGCGGCTGCGCCTCCTGCAATCGCAAACCAACAACACTGACACATATGCTGCACTGCTGTCATCTGCCTCACACCAAACACAGCGGCTGCACCTCCTGCAAGCGCCTGCTGCGTTTGCCTCACTTGATCCAGCGCCGCCGCTCCTCCTCTGGCAGCAGCACCCTGCTGCACGTCTTGCAGATGCACTGCAGCAGCTGCACCGTGTTGCGGAAGTAGCCCACGTGGAACACCGGCAACTCCAGGCGCAGGTAGCCAAAGTGGCCCGCGCAGTCGGCCAGCTTGAGGCCACACGTGCGGCACATCGCCACCTTGCTGGACACGCCCTGCAGGCGAGCAGCAGGTCATTCAATAGCAGTGGAGCAATAAAGCAGGTGTTTGATGGTAGATCAGAGGAGCAAGGGCAGCGCCATGCCTGGCAGGGAGCAGACCAGCCAAGGTGCAAAGTGTACTGTTGGATAATGCTCTGTGCATGTGCTGCTATCGCCGCTGTGCACGGTCCCACAAGTTGCTTCGATGCCTGCATGCACGCGAGTGAAAGCTGTAGCGCAGCCACTGCCAGCTGGCGGCTCTGCTGCTGGTTTGCCTGCAAGCCCAAACAACACGGCACATGCGATATGTGCGGTGATGGCTGCAGCGATGCACATCCCAGCTGCACGCCGTGCCATGCTGCTACCGTCCTACTGCGAAGCTGCAACAGCTGCTGCTGCTCTGTGGCTGCTGTCCTGCAAGCAGCCGCTGTTGCTGCCCTCCCCGCAGCTGCTCACCAGGCGCTGGTCCAGCACGCCATTCGGGTGCGGCATGCGCTCAGGCATCTGCAACACAGCAGGCAGCAGGAGCAGCAACACCAGCAAAGTAAGGGTCGGCAATGGCAGCAATAGCAGTAGCAGTGGTTTGGGCTGATGCCTCTAGGAAGCAGGAGGTCACACGCCACCACCGTCCACCTTGCTGCGCCTTGGATCTGTTTGGCTCATTAGTTGACTTTTCAGTGCAGTACATCACACCACATGCTTCGCACCGTTCCTCGCAACAAGTGCTACATTCTGACTGAAATGAAATGAGATTCCAGCTGCTTGTCGCATCCTGGCACCGCCGCACCTTGTACAGTGCTCGCTCGTAGACATGAAACACGCCGCAGTTGATGATCTCCTGGGGGCTCTGCAGACCAAAGCGGATCTGCTGGCTGCAGCACACAAGGCGGCAAACAGTGCAGCACACGTCAGCTGAGCAAAGCGCAGGGGCAACAGACAGAGACACACACAAACTGCTGGTGCAAGCCCTGAAGGACACCGCTGCTGCTGCTGCATCTGCTGCTGGCGCCCAGGCGTAGCAGCTGCTACACGCTGCAACCAGGCCACAACTGCTGGGTGCTACAGCTGCTACACGCTGCAACCAGGCCACAACTGCTGGGTGCTACAGCTGCTACACGCTGCAACCAGGCCACAACTGCTGGGTGCTGCAGCTGCTACACGCTGCAACCAGGCCACAACTGCTGGGTGCTACAGCTGCTACACGCTGCAACCAGGCCACAACTGCTGGGTGCTGCAGCTGCTACACGCTGCAACCAGGCCACAACTGCTGGGTGCTACAGCTGCTACACGCTGCAACCAGGCCACAACTGCTGGGTGCTACAGCTGCTACACGCTGCAACCAGGCCACAACTGCTGGGTGCTGCAGCTGCTACACGCTGCAACCAGGCCACAGCCCGTCCAGTCAAGCCAGACGGGAGCATGCGGTTCACCTACAGGTTGCAGATCCTGTGGCCATGCATGTGCTGCTTTCTGCTGACACCTGACAACTGCTGGGTGCTGCGGCTGCTGTGCAGCGTAACATGCTGCTACTGCCGCTGCTGCTGCTGCAGCACACTCACATCTTGCGCGGCACCTCTGGCGGCTTGAAGGGGTCCTTGGTGAATACCAGCGTGGTGGCATCAGCAGCAGCCGCTGCTGCTGCTGATGCCGCCTGTCCAGCACCGCCATGCTGCTGTGGCGCATGTGGGTGCGCCATTGCTCAACTGCTTGCTGCTGAGCGCACAGCACGCGCTATCTGGTCAGCTGCTGCTGCAGATGAATCTGCTGCTGTGATTGCTGCTGTAGAGCTGCTTGGTAGCAGCAGCCGCACCGTAGCAGGTGCTGGTGCGGCTGTACTGCTGCTGCTAGGTTTGCTACTAGGTGCGCGCCGGTTGTGTGAGGTGGCAGCAGCACAGGCCCAGCTGCCCCCATGCCTGCCTTATGAAGAACCTATAACTCCATGCACTCCTGCTTCGGCATGCACACGAGAGGTGGGGCTGGCTGACTGGGGCAGCAGCAGCAGCAGCACTGCTGTCAGGCTGCACGCACAAGCCTTGCAGAGTTGTGGCGAACAGCCAGTTTCTTGATAAAAGATATATATACAGAAGCCAATCTTCAGAAAACAACAGAAGCAGAAGCAGCCTTTACCACAAGTGCGCAGTCGGAACTAGTGCAGAACGACAGCAGGGACACAATTGTATCCGAATCTGGGTCTTAAACGTGTTCCCGTAGCGTTTTTGGAACAACAGGAAGCTGACCTGCTATACACGGCCTCGAAACAAATATGGCAGGGGTCCCAGACAACTTGTCACTGCCCACCTGATTGACAGCCATCAAGTATCAATGATGGAAGTGCAGCTTATCGTCCATACAAATATGCTTGACCGTTTCCTGTCGAACAACAGCAGGTTCCGTGCTCTGCCTCTGGCCATTTGAACGTTTGCTTGTACAGCACCCACCCAACCTCTGCTAGCATCACAAAACTTACACGGGCAAGCGTTGATCGTAACAGAAGGGGTTGATCATCCCAGTTTGCTTCCTGATCCTGCCTTTTACACTTGGCTTGCAACTGATAGGAGTTGCACATCGCCCGGGGAGGGTGACCCAACCGATGGACCTGTCCTCAGGCAAGACAGTGTCTTGCTCTTTCACATTGATGTTGCAGCACGTCCTTACAGTAATGTGTTGAGAGCTGAATTGGTTCACAAACCACACCATTGTCTCACAAAGAAAGCATGGTGACAACGCGGTCAGCTACACAAGCGCAAGTGCAGCCAGCAGCAGCCCAGCCCAGCAGCGGAGTACTGCGTGGCAAGCGCCTCCCACAGCCAAAGCAGCAGCGCTCACTATGGGTGCTGCTGGACGCTGTTGTGTCGCATGCGCAGCTGCTGAGCTGGCTGCTGTGTGCTGTTGGGCTGCTGGGGCTGCTGGCGCTGCCGCTGCTGGAGCGCGCCATCAGCTTTGATGAGAACGCGCTGCTCGCAGGATCAGCACGCCCGACCATCAGGTGCGCTGCCACCCGCGCTCGCGGTTGCTTTGTTATGATATGATAAACTACTGCAGTAACCAGCACGCACAGCTGTCGACTACTGGCATCTGTATGATGTTGGGTGGGGGGTGGGGGTGAAGAAGAAGGGCGCCTGCGCACAACAAGAGCGAGACACAGCAGCAGAGAGTGTCAGCCAACTATTGTCTTGAGGGGGACGGGGCCCTTCTCAACAGCTTGTATGTGTCTTCCGCTCAAGTGCCACAACTATTATGCAATTAGCACACCTATGGCTCTGCAAGCTGTCGCTGAACACCATGAGCTGCCCTTTATTGCCCACTGCTGCACATTGCTGTGCAGGTCCAAGTCACCAGGGGCATATCAAGCCGGCAAATCTTTTGCCGCCTCCTTGCAGGACAGCCTGTTCAGCGGGCAGCCCTTCACTACTGCACTGCAGCAGCAGCTACAGCAGCAGCTGCAGGTGCAAGTGTACAACCACACCTTCACAGTACAAGACAGCGGCTTCTCCACCAGCAGCAGCAGCAGCAGCAGTAGTAGTGCTGGCAGGACGTGCACTAACGTACATGCTGTGCTGTCATCGCGGCGTGGTGACGGCAAAGAGGCGCTGCTGCTGGCCACACCCATCAACCACCAGGCCTTCAGCACAGGTGGGCAATGCAGTACGTGCTGTGTTGTGTGTGCTACAGCTACAGCAGGCAACTGTCATCCAAGCAGAGCAGCCTGGTATGCAAGGGCCTGCATTTGCAAGCATGGAACAAGACGTGCATTGCATGGCTGCCAGGGCTGCATCTGATCGGCGCGGGGTAAACTACAATGCACCCTCACACTATGCGTGCACGCAAACCAAGCATGAACTGCCCACATCAAGGCTCTTCCGTTGAAGCAGCCAATCTGCTGCTGCCTTTGCTTGCCGTCATCGACACGTTTGTGCTGCAGACTTTGAGCAGGACGGCTCAGGTGCGCTGCTGGCGCTGTCGCTGGGCGCTGCGCTGCTGAGCCACCTGGGCTCTGGCGCTCCCTGGCTGGCCAAGGAGGTGGTGTGGCTGCTGCCTGACGCCAGCTGCGGACTGCTGGAGGGGATGCAGGCGTGGGCAGACGCCTACCAGCGCCCGGTGACCAGCAGCAGCAGCAGCGGCAGCAGCAGGAAGAAGTGAAGCTGTTGTTGCATCTGGGTTGGCTGCAGCGGGATGCACCGTGCGGCAGCTGCATATGCCTGTGAGGCGGCTGTGCAACCTCCAGCCGCAATGCCATCAGCAATGTTTGTGTTATGTTGTGCTGGTGGTTCCATGCATCCAGCAAAGGAAAACAGTGCTGCAGTAGCTCTCTCGCGCGTGCCAGCTTTCACCTAGGCACAACTCACCCATGCTGCCATGCTGTCTGCTGGCTGTGCATGCGGTGTTCTTGTCAGGTGCTGCTGCCGTCAACATCGCCAGCTGGCTCGCCCCTGGCGCACTTTGGGCGTGCTGGCGTGCTGCAGCAGGGCCTGCTGCTTGAGCTGCCGAGTGGCGGTGGCAACAGGCTGCAGCTGTCGCTGGAGGGGCACGAGGGGCTGCTGCCCAAGCTGGACCTGTTCTGGCTCATACGGTGAGGCGGCACAGTATGCGTGTGTGTGTGGGGGGGGGCAATGCAGCTGCAGCGGGACAAGCGGTGCAATGCACCTTGACACCGTCAGGACAGGTGCATGCATGGTGAATGCTTACGTGTTCTATCAGCATTGGCTGCTTGTAGCACTGTGAGCAGCTGGGGGATGCGTCATGTGTGTATCTGTCTCACTACGACGTGGCACTGCTGTCAATGCAGCCCAGCAGTATAGACAGTAAAGCTACTGAAGTCCGGGCCCGTTGTGTGTGCAGGTGGTACTGCTACAGCTACGTGCGAGCCCAAGTGGAGCTGACACACATGGGGCGGACGTTTGACTTGCACGGTGCCAGCCGTTCGCCACTAGGCAGCGTACTGGCATTCCTCACCGGCAGCAGCAGCAGCAGTAGTGCAGTACAGTCAGTACTGCTTGCGCTGCAGCGACACCTGCTCAAGTTCACCATTGCATGCCAGTTCATGTGGCGTCAAGCGCGAGGCTTGCCCACTGGTGGCCATGCGCCGTTCAAAGACCTCATGGCTGACGTGGCCACGCTCAGGGTTCTGGTCAAAGACCCGCAGGGCTTTGTAGCTGGCCCCGTTGGCTTCACAGGTGCCACCGGCAACAACAAACGCAGCAGCAGCAGCAGCAGCAGCAGTGGTGGTGTGGCGAGGCCTCAGGCTGTGCTGGGCAGCGACGAGCTGCTGACTCAGCTGTGTGATGCAGTGGAGCTGCTGCTGCGCAGCTGCAGCGTGCTGGTGGAGCGCTTCCACCACAGCCTGTTCCTGTACGTGCTGACAGACCTGGAGCACTACGTCAGCGTGGAGCGGTACATCGTGCCGCTGGTGGCGCTGATATGTGTGCTGGCGCTGCAGGTGCGTTGCGCATGGGGCGGGGAGTGTTGGCTTTTGAACATGACTGTTTCTGAAATGCACACATTGTGCCGTTGGTGGCGCTGATATGCGTGCTGGCACTGCAGGTGCGTTGCGCATGGGGCGAGGAATGCATGTTGACTGTGTGAGAGAGGCTGTTTGTGCGACGCACACATTGCGCTGTTGGTGGCGCTGATATGCGTGCTGGCACTGCAGGTGCGTCGCGCATGGGGCCTGGAATACGTTAAAGTGAACGGATTTTAGCCGGTCCTGCGACATGTTGGAAGTTTAAATATGACTGCTTGTGCCTCGCACACATTGCGCTGCTGGTGGCACCGTTCTGCGTGCTGGCGCTGCAGGTGCGGCCAGTCCCTGCTTTGCAGCAAGTGGCAGAATGTGTCCAGCTGTGCATCCAGACAGGAGACATAACAGTTCAGTGTTGTGCGTGGATTTTGAGCTGCCATATGTGCGCCACTCTGCACAGCTTGCTAGGCAGCATACAGGTATGGTTGCTTGAAAGTCAACATGCACTTGCCACAAATTATGTAATATTGGCCGTGTCCTCCGCCTCACCCGGCTGCTGCAGAATGATTCTGCTGCTCCTGCTGTTGCTGCTTGTCTGCAGGCTGCTGCCGCGCGCAGGCCACCTGCAGCAGCAGCACCACCAGCACCAGCAGAACCAAAGCCTCCCAGGCGCCGGCTAGCAGCAGTAGTATGGTCAGCATTGCAGAGCCTGTTGCAGAAGCTAAGGCAGCGGCGGCAAAAGCCTGCAGCAGGCAAAGTTGCTGCCAGTGCAGACCAGGCAGACCTGCAGCAACAGGCAGACAAGAGAGCAGAGGCACAGCAGCAGCCGCTGATGGTACTAGAGGTGTATGACAAGCTCATGCTGCCGACACAGGAGGAGGCAGCTGCAGCTCGCAGGCAATGGGTTGCCGCTTGCAAGGTTGTTGCGGCAACGCACATGCTGTCAGCAGCAGCGGGGCTGGCATTGCGCTATGCACCTGCTCTGCTGGGCCAGCTGCAGCAACCCGCGGCGATGGCTAGCTGGCTAGCAGCTGCAGCGGCACAGCCGGGGGATTATGCTGCAGAGCTGTTGGTGGCCGGTGGGGCGCTGATGGCACTCCTGTCAGCTGCAGATAGCCTAGCATCAGCAGTCGTGACTCCTGGCGGTGCAGCCTTGGCAGGAGGCCGGGGTCTGCGTGGAACTGCGAGCAGCAGCAGTGCAGCTGCGCTGTTGCGCAGGGTGGTGGCTGTGGAGTTGAGTGCTGCTGCAGCAGCATGTGCAGCTGCTGCGTGCCTCAACTGGGCGCTGAGCTATGTGGTGTGCCTGGTGCTGGTGCCACTGGCGGTGGGCTGTGCACCAGGCTCACTGGGCATCAGTGCTGGTAGCAATGCCGCCAGCGGCGGCAGCAGCAGCAGCAGCAAGTGTGGCAGTATAGTAAGGGCTTGCTTAGTGCTGCTGTGTTGCTCTCCAGTGAGCGTGCTGCTGCTGCTGGCAGTGCTGTCAAGTGGGGGCAGTGCAGCTGCTGCTCTGCCGCAGTGGCTGGCTGGGTGTGTTGTGGGCAGCAGCCTGGGTGCGTACACAGCGTTCTGGGCTGTGTACCTGCCTTGTTGGGCACTGTTGGCGTGGTCTGTTTTGGTGCATGCACGCTGCTAAGCGTAACGCCTGCTTTGTGTTTTTCAGTGTAGCCTTTGAGCGTTGTGTGCACATCGTCCATCCCTGTGCCTGTTGCAACCGTGATCCTTGCATTTGAGTGTCCACGTCCTGCAATCCTTGTCCTGCAATCCTTCACACGTAACACTGAGTCATTGTACCTTGAAGGTAGTCAACAGCACACAGATTACTACAAGTGCTGTCCTGCTTAATGCACCTGATATTCTCATTCAGCATCAACGCATGACACCTGAGCGCCGCGTGCCTGCCACGGTGTCGCAGCGAATCGCAGCAGCCCTGTCACCATCCAAGCCTTCCAACGGGTGTTGGTGATGCATTGCCAGCAAGCAGCTGTTGGGTTGTTTTTGCTGCAAAATACTTTCAGAAGTTACCAAAACATCAAATTAGATGCACGAACGCCCAGACTGAGCATACTACTGTCAGCATGCTGCCGATAAAGAATCGTCCGTCCTTGGCGTAACACATCCTCGCGATCCTCCTCAACTGTCTTCGTGGGACGTGGCTGAGCTGGACACCATACAAGTTCGATAACTTTGAAATCATAGTTGTAGGGATGACACAGTAGCCTGCGGCAGGACACAACAGCATGGCAAACTGAAGGCAGCAATCAACCCCAGACGCAGTGCTGGTCCAACGATCTAGCGAATAAAACCATGCCAGTGTCAGGATGTCTCAAGTGTGTGGTCCCGTTAGGAGTACAAAGCCGGCATGTAGGCGATTTGGATGTGGAGGCCCGCCCCGGCGAAAGGAGGTCTTTTGAAGGCAGCAGCGACATTGGCAACCGCATGAACGATACTGGCGGCTTACAAGGCACGTCTGACACTATCCAGCAGGTGCGCAACACAGGAGACAAGCAGCTTGGTGACTCAGAATCTGGCTTGCTGATGGGACTGCTGCCAGCATGGCTATTAGCTGAATTGAACACCCTGAAGCATATACCTCAGATAACCAAATATGCTCAACATTGATTATTACGTGGGCACTAGGCAGCTGGTTTGCCTGCTTAATGTCAGCACCGCAGGCAGTGCTGTACATGTACAGTTCAGCTGCTCCGATGCGAAATGGTAGACCAGCACAACATTGCCCGTGAAGGTGCCTGTGTTTGCCAAGCAACGCCGCTTACAACCACCTCATCTGCACATCTGCAACGTATACGCGCGTTACATTGCAGGTGACGCGCATCTTGTCCCAGCTATCTGCCATCCCAGCACAGGAGGGCCTGGATGCATGCAGCAGAGCGGCAGAGCTGCTGCTGGCTTCACTCTCAACACTGCAGGCAGTCGACACTGTCAGGTGCGCGGCTGCCATACAGATGCAGCACATGCCAACTTCGTGACGTGCAGAAGACAGCTGCTTCATCTGCCTGGCTCAATCTCTGAAAGCAGAACGCCGTGTCCCCAGAACATCTGCAGTACACATGCCCTGACCTGCTGTAGCCCGCTGTCCTGCATCCGTTCCGTTGCTGCTTACAGCCTGACCACACACACCCAGGGCTGCTGCCTGCTGGTGGGAGCAGCGGGGCTGGGTGTGGATGTGCTTGAGCAGAGGACGGTGATGAGCGGCAGCAGCTGGGCGCCCAGCGCGTGCTGTGAGCGCGGCAGCCCCTTCCTGTACCGTGCAGTGCACGCAGCAGAGGATGTGGACACCCTGCCAGAGGTAAGGAGCTGACGGGGCCACCTGTTTGAGTGTGTAGGAGGCATATGCTTGTTGTCAGCATACGAGAAATGTTTGGGTTTTGTGTATGTGCGGGCGAGAGGGCGCTATGTCGGCTGCAGGCAGTTTGCAGCAGCAGCTGGCTGCAGGGCAAGTGCAACGCTGGCTCCTGCGCTTTGCAGTCCCGTGCTGCTTTAAACTACAGCATTCATTGCCAGCCGCATGCCGACTGCCACAAGCACAGCAGTAACAGGTGTATGTGGTCCTCTGCACGTGCTTGACACTGCTGCTGCTCTTGCTGCCGTTCAATCTCACCGCGCAGGACTGGGCGTTGCTGCACGGCGTGTGTGGTCTGCGCACCTTCCTTGCTGCCCAGGTGGCTGTCCCCGGGCAGGGCGTGGTGGGCGTGCTGTGCCTGGGCTCGCGCTGCGCTGGCGCCTTTGGTGAGGCCTCCTGGGGCCTGCTGCTGGCCATGGTGGCCACTGGGCTGGTGCCGCTGCTGGGCAGCCCCTGGCTGGGCGGCCTGTCAGCGCTGGCTGCAGGCCTTGCTGACATGGCCAGCATGGACGGCTTCACGGGCTTTGCCGCGGGCTTCCTGGCAGGGGCGGGCGCGCTGCTGGGCGGCGTCACCAACAGGCACCTGGGCGTGAGGCTGGGGCTGCTGGGGGACGCGGGGGAGGAGCTGCTGCTGCTGCTGCAGCCCAGCGAGGGCAAAGCTATACAGCGCAGCTCGGGTATGCTTGTAGACACCGAGGCATCATCCGCTGCTGCGTCAGCAGCAGATGACACGCTATCCCTGTTTGGCGGTTGCGAGAGCTTGCCGCCGTTCAGCTCATCCCGTATGCTGTCCGCAGGCACGCTGTTGCTGAAAGCTGCAGCCAGCCGGCAGCAGTGCTTTGTACCAGACGTACAAGCGCTGCTGGATCAGATGGTGGACCCACCAGCTGATCTGGCTGTCGCATGTGACGATGCAGTGGGCAGTATGGTGGTGGTGCCGCTGTTTGATGCAGAGGGGGCTGTGGTGGGAGGCCTGTACCTGGCGCATGAGGAGGCAGGGGGCTTCCTGAAGGACCATGTGTTTGCACGGCAGGCTGCTGCAGTGCTGCAGGGGCTGATGCGGCAGGAGTTTGCAGTCATGCCCCACTGGAGTGAGCTGCTGGTGAGTACGTTTGGCGCTGGTATAACTGCAGATGGCGGTCGCAGCTGTTGGTGGTACAGTACTATGACTGGATACTTGCTCTACACCTGCACCTGCTGATGGTAAGAGTGCCAGTTTGACCATCAGCATTGAGCATCAGGGGAATAAGTAACTCTGTCCCAAGAATAGCCAACCTTGCTGCTGGTGCTGACTTCAAGAAGTGATTGCAGAACAGCAAGCAGCAATCATAACAATAATTATGAAGACTTTTCTGCGTGCCTGTTGGTGTTGGCTTCAAAGGTGCAATACAGCACAATAGCAGGCAGCATCATCATGACAAGATCTCCATCACTGACCACCCCCTGCTGCGGCCTGCCGCTCCCTGTGCTGCTCAGCCAGCCCCACCACGCGCTCAATGGCCACCAGCACGTCATTTTTTTCTCAAGCAGCACTTCAGCCAGTGGCAGTGCATGCGTCCCTGGTCGCAGTGCCGAATTGGTGAGCGCAGCGGAAATAATCGTGTCTCTCCGCTTAGTGTCACACATGTGCGCGCTTGCACGACCAACACAGCTGTTGAGGAGATGGATCCATTTTGCTGGCTGCTGTGAACGCAGCATGTGGTCCGCAACACCTGCAGCAATGCCTTGACTCCCATAAACTTTGATATGTTGTGCGATTGGTGCCATCGCCTGCCAGTGCTTGATACATTCTGGCCTCACTGCCGCTGAACATGCAGGGTGTGCTGCAGAAGACGTGGAGGATGCAAGACAAGCAGGTGCAGTGTGCCACGGCATACACGGATGAGCTGCAGCTGCACAGCGTGCTCGGGGACGGCAGCTTCTCCACGGTCTACAATGGCACCTGGCACGGCAGCAGCACCGCAATCAAGGTGGGCAGGGTCAACAGGTGCAGCTGCGCGCCAAAAGATGCCAGCAGTGTGTGCAGTCTGCTAGACGTCAGCGTGCAACTGGCAGCCTGCAGTGCGGCATGGCACTCTTGCAAGTGACTTTTCAGGTGATGAGGTTTCAACACAAACGAATGCCAAGCGCTCACGCCTTGCTGCCTCAACTGCCTGCCCCCGCTTGCTGGTCGTCAGGTGATGCGTCTGTCACCTGACGACAAGCTGGGCATTCCCGCCAAGTCAGCGATGGAGATGGCTGCGCTGTCAACGCTGAGGCACCCAAACATCTTCACCTGCTACGCATGCCTCACAGGCATGGTGCAGGAGACCCTGCCAGCGGCAATCGACCTGAGCAGTACCAGCAGCAGCACGTTCCTGAAACAGCAGCAGGGTGCGCTAGGCATCCGCTTCCGTCTTGCGTCTGCAGCTGACCTTGCTGACTCGTCAGGCGACTCGTTCAACATCCTGGTCATGGAGCGCTGCGACCGCGGCAACCTGGCTGACGCTGTGCGCTGCGAGGGGCTGCTGCACAGGCGCGGGCCTGACGGCATGCTGCGCGTGAGCATGGGGCTGCTGATCACGGTGCTGCTGGACGTTGCTGCTGCGCAGCGCTACATGCACAGCCTGGGGCTGGTGCACCTTGACGTGAAGGCCGCCAACGTGCTGCTGGCCACGACTGCGGGGCGCCCTGGCGGCTTCCCGCTGGCCGAGCTGGGCGACCTGGGCCTGGTCAAGCTGCTGGGGGAGGGGGGAGCCTGGTCAACCGCAGCACGTCCGGCACGCTCACGCACCTGGCGCCAGAGCGGCTGCAGGCAGACAGCCTCATCACACCCGCGGCAGACGCCTGCAGCTTCGGCGTGCTCATGTACGAGCTCTACACGGGGCAGCAGCCCTATGCAAGCCGCGAGCACGACCTCAGCCTGATGCGTGCCGTGTTTGGTGGGCTGCGTCCTGTGCTGCCTGAGAGCACGCCTGCAGGGTTCCGTGCGCTTGCCGAGGCGTGCTGGTCGCGCCACATCAGCGCGCGGCCCAGCATGGAGGAGATCGTGGCACGGCTGCAGGTGAGGCGGTGATGAGGCACTGTGCTAGCCGGGTCAGGGGTGGACGGCTGGGCAGCTGTGGCGACGCACTGCTTGCATATTACACATAGCATGCTGATGTTATGTGTGCAGTCCTGAGGAATCCAGCAGGATGCTTGCAAGATGGCAGGATGGTCAGCGCTTTGAGGAATATGGCTGCGGTGGTGGCTAGGGGTGTTGTTCTCAGTGGGTTTGATGTCAGCTCCATGCTCATGTCACTGTGTCAATGTGCATTGCCTGCCTAATGCTATTGCAGTATCACTATAACCATGCTGGCACAATACACCATGAACGTCTTTGGCATGGGGCAAAACATCATGATTAACATGAAAAAGGTAGAGTAAAAGCTTGCTGACCACTCTGTCCTGCTGCATGGTGCTGTGCTGTGTCTGGTGCTTGCAGGAGCAATACATGATGTGCAGGCGGGGCCGCTTGGTGTAAGGGGCCCAGCAGGAGATGCTGGCTCATGGACTGTTGGGAGTGAACACAATTATGCTCAACGTAATCAGCTGCATGCCCATGCTTTTCGAGTATTGCCCGTGATTCCTGGGTCACTTTGACTTTCGCTGATTGAGTCTGTTTCATTGGTCTTCTTTTGCTGACCACATGTGGGCAACTTGATCACGGTGACTGTCTAGTTCTACGTTGAACTCTGAAGTCAAGAATGCCCGACAGCTGTGTATGTTTTTCGCAAGAAAGGACCACCGTGTACATGCAGTGACACTTATTCTGAGGCACGTGCGTATGACACTAGTTGTATGCATCATAGCTGGAGGCGCACCAGCGTCTGTGTTGTTGAATCTGCTATGCACATGGAAGTTGACGCAGATCTGGTTGACAACTTCCTACACATCATGGCAGACGTTTTGGTTCTGAGACCTGGATGGGCGCAGTTCAGGTGCAACTGGGCTCGTTTCTGGGCACTCAGAGAGACTGCACCATATTATCTTGATATATTCAACAAAAACCAGCACTGCACTAACCAAGTTTGGGTTGTTGCGGTGCTGCGTCACATTCGCTTGGCACTGTTGGCTGACTGCAGGTGACCCTGTGTCACTGTCAGCCGCTAGCTGTACTTGGATCCGGCCTGTTCACAGGGTTATAGCGCTTTCACCTGTGTCATTGGCGTATTGCTTCATGCTTTTATTGCATGATCATGCTGTGGCATGCCATGTTGCACTGCCAGGATATAGCTTATCAACAGGGGCAGGCAGGGCTGAGAACCCGTGTGCTGGCACGTGGGGCGCGGGGTGTGCTGCGTGTGTTACCAAGTGTGCACAGCATGCATTGCTGGTGATGGTTGCAGAGCTCCTAGAGTTTGTGCTGAAGAACAATGTAGTTACTGTGCAAGGCAAATACTACAGGCAGATTGTTGGGGGTGCAATGGGCACCAACTGCATGCCACCAGCAGCGCAGCTCTACCTGGCCAGGGATTGGGAAGGTGTTGCCAAGCAACGCTTGGGCAGCGACTTCCCCTCTCTGTTTAAGCGTTATATCGATGATGGATTTGTAGTTTTTGAGGGCAGCGAGCAGAAACTGCTTGCTTTCATCAGTTTGCTCAACACATTGTTGCCAAACATAAAGATCACACACAGCTACAGCCAGTTTGAAGTAGATTTTCTCGACTTGGTTGTTCATAAGTGTATGGAGGATGTCTGCGATGCAGATGGCAGAGTGCGTATCAAAGTGCGCACACACCAAAAGGTACTGAACAAGTACCTTTACATGCCACATTACTCTTTCCATCCACCTAGTGTGTTTAGGAGCTTCATCAATGCAGAGTTGATTCTGTATGTTGTCACTAACAGTGACGAACACTGGTTTGACTGCATGGTGCGCAAATTTGTGCACCGGCTACGCCAGAGGGGTTACCCTCAGCGTCTGCTAGCCAGCATCACCAACCGAGTGTCGTTTTCATTGCGGCACAGGTACCAGTCTGTGAGCAATAGCAGCACAGCTGCAACTGCAAACAGCAAGCTTGTCATGGTGGTGCCGTATGCACAACTCATGCCTGAGCTGCGGCTGCAACAGTTGCTGCGGGGTGCATATGATATTAGCGGTGGAGATCTGCATGCTGAGGTTTCAGAGAGACCGATTGTTGCATTCACAAAAGGCAGGAACCTGGGTGACATGGGGTCATTGTTAGTAAAGGCCAGTCACTGACTGGTCGTTTTGGGGTGAGGTCACTGGCCATGTTGCCAGTGGCTCTCACCCTGTGTTCATCATCAAGACCTCATGGTTTGCTTTTGCAGTGCAGTATTGTACAGGGTTCGAGCCACTGGCAACATGGCCAGTGACCTCACCCAAAAACCTGCACCCTGTTGCTGTGTGCTTCTGATGGCGAGTATTTGTTGATTCTGTCCGTGTTCACAGGATTAAAGCCTGATGAAGGGTGAAGAGCCCGAAACGCGTCGCTTTCCATGTAATACGACAAAACAGAGTCAACAATAGTCTGAACTTGTCTCAACAGTAGCTGTAGCCAGTCGCATTACGCTATTGCTTTTCAAATTGCTGCTCTGTTGTTGAAGGTGCGTACAGCATCATTGTGCAATGTACAGGCTGCTACATTGCAGCATGCTACAATGCTGCACACTCTGCCAACTGTTATATTTGCCGGACGTGCGGCATCCACCGTGGTGTCATTCAAGTGCAGTGTTACAAGACAACTGCAACAGGCATTGGACCGCGACGGAGGACACATAGTAGCTGGTTTCCATTTGCATGACGAGCTTTGTCATTTGTCCCAATAATGCAGCCCTTGCGCAGACCTGCTGTCACGCATCGGCTTCTTGTGGGACGTGGCTGATGTGTAGGTGGCTGCTGTGTTGGTTGCCAGGCGGCCTGGCTGCCAACTGCGTTTGGCAGACTGTACTGAGCTCACATGCTTACATGTACATTAGATCATGCGTGCACTGTTCACATGTGCATGTACCAGCAGTGGGGCTGGTTAGCAACCAGCAACAGCATGTGCACTGTGACAGGCAGCTTTCTGCCGCCATGCGCTGCACAGCTGCGGCGCTGATCACACAGTGAAAGGCTGCCGACAGAGAGCATAACTAGCACACCTATCATGCACCGCATAGCCATTCGTGCTGGCATCCACTGTTATGTATGAGCACAGGCAGGCTGGCTCATCGGCTCCATGTGTTGTGTATGCAATTGTATTTGCGGCTTTATTTGGTACAGCGGCTGTTGCTGCCGCGGTGTGCAGCTGAATCTGTTGGTGGGTGTCACACCACGGTGGTGAGCCCACTCAGCTGCACAGCAGCCTGCATCATACACCGTGCCTGGCAGGCTGTGTGATCTTGGGGTCACCCCAGTGGGGGCCGTTGGAGCACCTGCTCTACTTGCTGACCACTGCCGCAGCCGCCTGTCGTTTACGGGCAGCCTGTGGCACTGCCATCATCATCATCATGTTACCCATTAAGCCATAGCATCAACGCCATCGGCCCCGCGCCCCTCAGGAGCGGAAGAAAGAGGGAGCACTGCTCCATTGTGTTTGCAATTATTACGCACATCCCAAGCTTGGACAAGATACTCAGCAATGCTCCTAGATATCACTCGGGCACTGCCATGATAGCCTTCTGCTGTCAAGGCTCGCATAGGCCGTCTAGGCTCGCATAGGGCATCATATACATGGTGAGTTCCGGTGGGTTCTGTTGATGGTGGGTTTTGTTTATTGCTGTATGTGTCGCATTTAACCCTTCACGGCCAGCTGGCGTGTCTCGCTTGCTGAGCATGACGACATTATTGTAGTGGGAGAGGTTACCCATGTAACATGCATAAGTGCATGCATAAGTGAACACATTGTGTGTGCCGATACACCAGCAACACTGCAAACACCGTCGGCTCAATGCGGCATGCAAGGATGTTCTCAGAGCAGCGCTGTTGCATCTGCCAGTGCAGGTCTGCAACTGCAGCTCTCCCAGAATGCCACCAGCCAGCTGCCTGGCAGCAGATGCCAGTGCAGCATTCGCTGGCAGGGTCTGGGCAGCCAACCAAACGACGTCAGCAGCAGCGTGCTGCATAGCAATGCTCAATCGTCCAGCCTACGTACATCACAGAGCGCCGGCAAACCACAGCCAGTATCGTAGGTGCTGACTGCCCAACGTTGAGTCAACTGCCGCTCCATTAAAGCCTCCAACATATGCGCCAACATATGTGCCGCATGAGAAAAACATTCCAAAAGCAAAAATTACCATCCCCATGTATGTCAGCTCTTGGTGCATTGATTTCCCAGCCCTGCATACCTACAACCGCCTTGCACAATTGTGCACAAGGTGCTGCTGCATGAGGCAAGCAACAAGCACAACACCCTCGACCCCAGGCGTGCAGTACACAGCAAAGCATGCACACACGGCGTGCATAGCAGCTCAAGCACATGCTGTCTGCCATGCAAACCAGTGTTGCACGGCAGTTGTGTGGAGGGCCGCTTGGTGCAGCTGAGCGTCAGTGCAGCTGCATCAGTGCGGCCGCTTCAGCTGTATGCAGGGGCAATACCGGACAACAGATCATGCTATACGAGCGCTGCGTGAAGGGTATGCACAAGCAGTGCAAGCGCGAAAGCCAGAGGCAATCTTTCTGACCACAAGAGTGCCAGGGGGGAACGTGGCGGTGTAAGCCGCACCTCCTGTCAGGAGGTGAAAACCCTGATGATACCAGCAAATACAAGCAACAAACCTCTGGCGATTGATTCCGCACCAATAATAAGGAACAGGGGTAGCAAGGAAACCTCAAAAGGGTTGCCACTGATCAAAAATAGAAAAGCGTCTGGCATGGGGATTCTGCCAGCCTTGAAATCAAGCACATCGCAGCAACTCATGCATTGCCAGGCACAACAGGATCGGCTGCTGGCACTGGCTTGAGCATACGCACGTGTGCACAGTCCTGCATGAGACGGAGGCCTCGAGTGAAGCTGCCAACAAGAAACGCATCTGAAACCGCCAGCTTGCTGTGTGGTCTCCTTATGTCCAAAGATACAACCCGCTGCAGCACCATAAAACACGCATGCATGCAGTCAAAAGCGACGCAAATTATGTTCTCGACAGATAAGCAACAGATACAACGCTTGAGTTGCGGGTCAGGTGCCACACCTGATGCAGGATCCAAAAAAACAATGTTGCGAAGTCCCAAAAGCTACGCTGCAGCCCTGACACCTGCCCAACCTCATCATGCTGGGTTTGAAACCCAGATGGCGTGCAGCTAACCCCTGCAGCCATACAACCCCAGCTTACCCATCCCTGTCCCAGACATGTGACGTGGATTGCGCAACCAGTAGCTGGCAGCAGCCATGCCAGCAGCAAAACACCGTATGAGCTAAGCACATGACCAGAAGGTCCTGCCGCAGAACCCAAACCCAAGCAGGCAGAGAAAAGAAACACGCATGTTGATCATAGTGCGGCTGCTGGCCCAGCAACCTGGCAGCACGCAACAAAACCCTACGGCCAATTGACCCTGGCTCGCCCAGCCTTGGCCCTGTTATGTGATCTGGTAGCACAACCAGCAGCTGTTGGAAGCCATACCAGCAGGGTGTAGAAGGACAAATCGTCAAGCACTGAACGCAGCAGATTTTCTGCCGAACAGTCATGCACTTCAGGCAACAGAACATTATCTGCAGATGTCAAGCAGCCAAGACATATGATATGCAAGACAAGCTACAGCCGTCAAGCAAACATACGGCTAACACATGGAAAGTGGGCTCCTGAAAGTAAACAGCACAGAAGCGCCGCCATCTTGCATCAGCAGCGTCCACAGCCAATGCAGCCTCGCGCTGCTCATGCACCCGTTCAACATAAGCCAGCACACCAGGCATTGATGTGCACACATGCACATCAATGCCACTTCAGGCACTGCTCAGGGAATATCGCCCCAGCTCTGCCGCTTGATTACGCACATGTGCACCCTCGCCAGGTCCTGCGTACGCACCACTTCAAGATGCGCACATGCCTCTGTCCACAAATTCGCGATGCCAGTTTTGTAGCACCCTTATTGAAGCAAGCAGCGAGGCTGCCTTGCATTGACGGCTGCACCAAGCCAGCCGAGGCAGCCAGTGATGGTCATCTAGAGACGACTCATCACTGACAAAAGAAGCAGCGATACCGCCACGCCATGCACAAAGGTTTGACCTCGCCGCGATCACATCAGCCACACCAAAGCAGGTTCTCCGCACATCCAGCAAGAGGTGACTTAACCTAATCAGAAAGCATGCAGTAGTGGCTGCATCAGCAGACCACACACATGCATCAGGCAGCGCAAGCGCTGTCAGTTGGCACGGCCAGCACTGCCATATGCAGCAGCCTGGCCTGCGTGTGCACTATGCAGTCAGGTAAGCCTCCGTCCTTGCCGCGCAAGCCCAACAGCGGCCTGTTGCACAGTGCAAACTTTGGTGATTAACAACCATAGATGCCAGATAAATCGCAAATTAGCGATAGTATGATCAGCCACAAAGCTAGGTAGTACTAGAAAATGCATGCAGCACAGCATGCACGGTGCTGATTGAGCCAAGCCATGTATGCATCCATCCATCTCACGTCAACGTGTTCTCTTATTGGCTGCAGGCCAGGGCAGCATGTGTTGACTGGCCACGACCAAGCAATCCTTGCCACCACATGACAGGGTGCTGGCCGCTACAGGGCTGCTTGGACAGCCCAATTTGATTTGATGTCCACACAACGTATCAGGCAGAGTGACACCCAGGAGCCAGGTGACGCAGGCCGCAGACAGCATCACACATACGTGACATGCAGCTGCGTGCAGCAGCGCTGCACTGCCAAACAGCTGCTTCGTGACGCACCAGAATCAGCGCTGCCAGAAGCACAAATGCAAAACGGGTTGAGTTGCAAGACATCACGTGCTGCACTACCATCGAACGTGCAAGGCAGCGCAGCTCAATCCATAAAGTAACAATAAGGTACCTAGCCCTATTAGGCCCAGCTAACAATATAAACGGATCGCTGCACCTGACAGCATCGCTAGACGCGCAGCACCAAAGCGCCCGAAGATCAAGGTTCCTGTGCCAAACCCAACCAGCACACAACCAGCCTAACTCAGCGCATGATATGTAGGTTCCTGTGCCAACCCAACGTAGCCAGACAGGCGCTGCACACAACACAAGCAGCCTATCTAAGCACATACCGCTGGCATCTCAGCTAACACCCAAAAACCCATCCCAAGAACTGCTTTGGCTAGCTCCTTGTAGTGCAGCGCGTGCTGTACACAGTTCAGAGAGGAGAAGAAGAGAATCCATGGAACAAACGAGACGGGATCACACCAGTGCCAAGCCCCCAGCCCTTAGCCTACTGCTATGTCCAATTCACCATGAGTGATCACGCTTGCTTCGGCTGGCAGCACAGCATACACACTGGCGCTTCTGTGTAGCAATTATATTCATCTACGGTCACAAACGTGACGTGCCAATGCGCAGCTGCAGCCAAACAACACCTCACAACATGTGCACATGCACTGAGCAACACACTCAGAGAGAGTGCGATGGAAGGCCACACCGAGAGCAATGATACATCCGCAGCCGTGACAATTTGCAGCGCTGCCGCAAGCTCTTGAAGCACACCAGCAAGCAGATCTCTCTGTGGCCATGGCCGCTAGCCGTTTGCGTGGTGATTTTCAAGGACGTGGCTCCAGCCGTGTACACCAGCTACGCATGTTCACCTCCACTGCCTCATGGTCTGTGCCTGCTTGCATGTCTGGCTCAGCAGCTCCTGCGCCAGCAAGCAACATACAGCAGCAGCAGCAGCAGCGTCAGCAGCAGCAAGAGCACATGCGATGTAGAAAGGGGCGCTGTCTGCCGTCGCATGTTCAGTGTAGATAGCATTGACACAACAGCACGCTGAGTCGCAGGGTGCATACAATGCCGCCGCGCAGGCTATGAACACCTTGCAAGGCACCCTGCTAGCTGGCTCAGGAGTGGAGGCCACATGTCAGAATGCTGTGCAAGCAAGGAGTCGCAGGGGCGCATGGGGTCTCCTCACCGTCAAATACACACACTCCCTTGACATACGTGTGTCAACACACTGCGCGCAGCTCATCCATACATTCACGCATTCCTAGTTCCATGCAAAGCAAGGCACATCACCACAGCTGCCTGCCTAGCATTCAGCCGCGCCCCCCCTCCCCCGCCTCTAGGCCAGCACAGCACCTCATCGCCTCACCTGCAGCCGTGCCACGATCTCCTCCATGCTGGGCCGCGTGCTGATGTGGCGCGACCAGCACGCCTCAGCAAGCGCACGGAAGCCCGCAGGCGTGCTCTCAGGCAGCACAGGACGCAGCCCACCGAACACGGCACGCATCAGCTCGGGCCCTGGGGCCGTGCCCGCGTAGGGTTTCTGCCCCGTGTAGAGCTCGTACATGAGCACTCCGAAGCTGTAGGCGTCTGCCGCGGGCGTGATGAGGCTTCCTGCCTGCAGCCGCTCCGGGGCCAGGTGCGTGAGCGTGCCGGACGTGCTGCGGTTGACCAGGCTCCCCCCCTCCCCTAGCAGCTTGACCAGGCCCAGGTCGCCCAGCTTGGCCAGCGGGAAGCCGCCAGGGCGCCCCGCAGTCGTGGCCAGCAGCACGTTGGCGGCCTTCACGTCAAGGTGCACCAGCCCCAGGCTGTGCATGTAGCGCAGCGCAGCAGCAACGTCCAGCAGCACCGTGATCAGCAGCCCCATGCTCACGCGCAGCATGCCGTCAGGCCCGCGCCTGTGCAGCAGCCCCTCGCAGCGCACAGCGTCAGCCAGGTTGCCGCGGTCGCAGCGCTCCATGACCAGGATGTTGAACGAGTCGCCTGACGAGTCAGCAAGGTCAGCTGCAGACGCAAGACGGAAGCGGATGCCTGGCGCACCCTGCTGCTGTTTCAGGAACGTGCTGCTGCTGGTACTGCTCAGGTCGATTGCCGCTGGCAGGGTCTCCTGCACCATGTCTGTGAGGCATGCGTAGCAGGTGACGATGTTTGGGTGCCTCAGCGTAGACAGCGCAGCCATCTCCATCGCTGACTTGGCGGGAATGCCCAGCTTGTCGTCAGGTGACAGACGCATCACCTGCAGCAGCAAAGCGCTGGGGCAGCAGTTAAGACACCACACGAGCGCCCAACAGCAGATCAGAGTCAAAGCAGGTATCAGCTTACATACCACCTCAGACGTGTCAGCAGTCGTCCAGATCTGGACCCGACTGCATCAGCAACCAGCATAAATGCGGAGGCAGGAAGCCACTGCTCAGCTACCCTAATGAGCAACCACCCAAGCACACAATGGTACAAAGGCAGCCATGCCAAGAGTGGTGCGCATGTGATTTGGCTGAGAGGGGTTTGCCTGTGCAGCCGTCCCACCTTGATGGCTGTGCGTGCGCCCATCCATGTGCCTGCGTAGACCTTGCTGAAGCCGCCTACGCCAAGCACGCTGTGCAGCTGCAGCTCACTCACGTAGCTGCTGGTAGCCGCCTGCTGCTTGTCCTGCATCTGCCACTGCTTGTGCAGAACGCCCTATGCATAAACAGCAGCACAATGCACACAGGACAGGAAGGATGAGGTAAGTCACATGCGCCAGCAGGGCTGCACCAGCCAGGTGGTAGCACATGCGGCTGCGTCATACATACCAATTGGCTGCGCCTGCAGCATCAGCAATGCACGAACCGAGGCTCTGCAGCTTCAGGCTAGCCTGCATACATGTGGCAGCACGTTTATCAACGCTCATGCATATTTGCGCTGGCAGCATGTGCATTGCAGCAAGCACAACACTCAGATTAGCGCTGGGTAGAGGTTGCCGTTGTGTTCACCAGCTCAGCGCTGCGGCTTGCGCAGCTGGCCACTGAGATGAGTGAGCCTGTGCCGCTGACGCTGTTGCTGCATGAAGAGCTGGACAGGCATGACACGCTGCGGATGAGGTGCGACTTGCAGTGCTGCACGGCAGCAGGCGCAGCGCAGACGCAGCAGCAGAGACAGCAAGCAAGCATGCACGTCAGCAGGTGTGATGGTTACATCACTACGACGAAGTGACAACACTGCCTTAAAATCCCGGAGCTAGGCCGTCTGACAGAAGTTCGAAGCACGGACATGCAGCTGCGGCTGATGATGTCTGGCAAGCATGCATCTCCTCCCACGCAACGCCCGACACAGCTAGCAGCAATTCCCACCCCTGCCGCCCTGCCCTTCTGCTGCAGCCTGTCATATCTCCAACTCATATCTCCTGCACATGCTGTAGCCTCCCCCCCCTGCGCGCTCACCTGCACCTCCTCGAGCCCAACCTCCATGTCAGCAATCTCCTGCTGCAGCAGCTGCTGCAGCATCGCCACCTGCTCACGCAGCCGGCCCCCTTCCAGCAGCCCCCCTGCCTCCTCATGCACCAAGTACAGCCCACCCAGTGCCCTGCCACTGTCAGTGAACAGCGGCACCACCAGCATGCTGCCCAGCGGCTCGCTAGCATCTGCCAGCAGCACATCCAGTGGCACTGCATCCCTGTCTGCCTCAATCGCAGCCTGCACGTCGAGAATTGAGCAGGGCTGGCTGCTGCGCACAGCTTGCAGCAGCAGCGTGCTAGACGATGCCAGGCGCGTCATGTGCACCTGAGGCAAACCTGACTCAAAGCTGCCGTTGGCGCCAAACAGCTGGCTGTCTGCTGCTGCCTCGCCAGTCAGCAGCAGCATGTCGCCGCCGCACTGCAGCCGCGTACTGCAGCTGCTGCTGCTGGGTGGGGCGTCTTTGCTGGGCTGCAGCAGCAGCAGCTCCTCCCCCGCGGTCCCCAGCAGCCCCAGCCTCACTCCCAGGTGCCTGTTGGTAACGCCGCCCAGCAGCACGCCCGCGCCTGCCAGGAAGCCCGCGGCAAAGCCCGTGAAGCCGTCCATGCTGGCCACATCAGCCAGGCCTGCAGCCAGCGCTGACAGGCCGCCCAGCCAGGGGCTGCCCAGCAGCGGCACCAGCCCAGTGGCCACCATGGCCAGCAGCAGGCCCCAGGAGGCCTCACGAAAGGCGCCAGCGCAGCGCGAGCCCAGACACAGCACGCCCACTACGCCCTGCCCGGGGACAGCCACCTGGGCAGCAAGGAAGGTGCGCAGACCAGCCACGCCGTGCAGCGACGCCCAGTCCTGTGCAGCAGTACAGAAGACGTCAGCAGCAATAGCAGGGGCGCTAAACACAAAGGTGCCTGGAAAGAACCAGCTGCTGACAAAGCCTGCCATTGTCAAACACTGGTGGACATAGCTGCTGTAGCTTCAGCATCATGACCATTGTCGTTGTCAGCAGGCGCACCATGCCGGGCTTGCTGCACACTGTAACACTTGCATGAGCGGCGCTCACCAGGGCAAGCTGCACCGGATTCAGCAACAGCAACTGCAGCAGAAGTAGCAGCGGCAGTGACTTTACGCAAACTGCAGCAGCGACCCTTGCCGCCTCACCTGGGGCAGCTGCTGTGCATCCTCAGGGCTGGCCACTGCCCTGTACAGGAAGGGCGAGCCGCTGAGGGCACACAGGTAGGGCGCCCAGTTGCTGCCGCTCATCACCAGCTGCTGCTGCAGCAGCAGCGTGCCCATGCCAGCTGCGCCAGCCAGCAGGCACACGCTGGGCACGCCAGCAGTGTAGGTGCACAAGCTGCGGCAGGTGAGCAGCGGCAGCGGCGGCAGCATTGAGGGTGTCGAGCACCGCAGTGTGTAGAAAGCTACTGCGGTGGCCTGCCAGTGATGCTTACAGCCATGCCAGCCATGTGACTAGGAGCTTCCAAGATGCGCGGCATGTGCTGCTGCCACCGCTGCTGCTGCTGCTGCTACCGCTGCTGCCAGCCTGGCCCACCTGACTGTGTCCACATCGTGCAGCTGATCACACAGCACTTCAGCAGCGCGGTTGCAGGATGAGGTGACGCCGTCAGGAGGCACCAGTGACAGTGCAGACAGCACCTGGGTCACCTGCAGTCAAGTTGGTGGAAGGCTGAGCACCTGATCTTGTAGCTGACAGAGGTGGGCAGCAAAAGCAGCAGTACTAGCTGCTGCTAGTGTCATACCTGCTGTATGAGCAGTGTGTCCTGCAAGGTGACCTTGTTGCTCATACGCTCATTGATGCATTTCTCCATCTGTGCGGATTCTCCATGCTGCTTCTGCGGCGCTGGCAAAGTGCACACGCCCAAGAAGCTGTCTGATGTGGTGAGGACCATCGGACGCTTGATTCAGCATTTAAAAACTAAAAGCAGACGTTCAAAGAGGTATCACGTTGATATCAAGCGGACAAATGTTGAGGAAAGTCCGTCTATTGCCCCGGAGATTTCCAGCAACTCAGAAAAAAGACACACTAATGCTTTTAAAATACAGTAAAGCACGATAAATACCACATCTAGGCTGTACTGTGCCTCTCCTGCAAGCTAGGCGCCGGCATATGATGCTAAACTGACAGGCGTTGGTATGTGGACTGCCGTCAACTCCGGCATCCTTGCCTTAGAACAGCTACACACGCGTACGAGGATAATAGCTGCTATGATTGTGTTTATTTGTGAAGCTTAAATGCCGCACCATGGTAGACTCTCAATTTGGTCAGAGGACGAACACCAGAGTTGATGCCGACTGTGAGCCCAGAGGAGTGTTCTCGTGCTTGAAATGAGTACTTTACTTGAATAAAATTAGTCTCTAACAAGTCTGTAGGTTGAATGGTGCTCTGTTGGTGAAATCATATCTTCCCCGCACCGCGGTGCGGACGTGGCAGATGATTCTGCCAATCAACAGTTTCGTTTGGATTTCTATCCCTGTCATTATTCGCGGATTTCATTCTAAGTAACGCTATAATAACATCAAGAGCGGCGATTAGGACTGTACCAGCCACTGGCGGGAGGTCAACCTGCGCTTGGCACTCGCATGCACTGCTCCCAGAGCCGGGCTGCAGGAAGCAGCGCCGTGTCATACCCAAACGGTTATTCACTTGACACATGCAAATAAACTTGTAAAAAAATGATATGTGGCAATGTGCGCTGCCTGTATGCGTATATCACTGTAAGCAGGTATGGTGTGTGCAGCTGCACTGAAGTACAGCTGTACACTCCTCATCAATTGAAGAACTGTAGCACTGGACCTGTAATACCGCTGAGAGCTGTGCTGACCTAGCACTGCTATTCCATGATGGGATCCAACGCAGGAGATCACAGCCCCCCTGCTGCATGCACGCAAGCAGAGCAGCTCGAGCCGCAGAGCTCTGCGGCAGTAATTCCACCCCGGGTGTTGCGGCAACATCGTTCGATTCACAAAAAATGGGATTCTCCTGGCTTCTGTTTCCTCAGGAGCCCGTAGGACACAGGACACTTGCTTGCGTGTGCCTTCTAGTACCGTAATGGCATTGCTTACACAGGCTGTAAAGGGGCAGCATGCAGTCAGCATGCAGTCACTGCAGCAAGTTGCTGCCAGCAGTGCAGTGCACTCTCTGAGAGGAGCATTGACGCTGATATCAGGACTGCAAACAAGCGCGAAGGCAAGCAGAGTCACGGACAGCATGCAAGTGTAAAAAGTGACGCACTCATTTTACAACCAGCTCAGCAGTGCAGACCACCACTCGCACACATGACCACCGTGGTTTAGGAAGCGGCTTCCTAAAACACACACCCAACGGTTGACTGCCAACACAGAGAAGCAACACATGTACAGCCGCTGCCTGAGGCTCAGGCAAGACAAAACTTGTCACAATCTATCGCTCTTTGCCTGGCCTGCTGCACTAGTAGGGACCTCCAAAACTGCTCCTGGCGTAGTGCTGAATTGGGCTTCCAAGAAGGCGCCCAGCAAACCCGCAGCTGATCAGGAGCTGCTTGCTGCTATGGACCGGCTGGTGGCTGGTGACGACAACGACGCAATAGCCTGCATGTCAACAGGCGCAGTGACAGCAGCAGCAGCATTGTCAGCAGTGGCAACAGCAACAGCGCAGCAGCAAAGGCGACAACATGAGCAGGATGCTTGCAGGAGAGACTGAGCAAGAACATTGCACCATGGCAATTCAAGGGCCCCTCTGTTGCTTATCCTCGCTGGAGGCTCACCACGTTGATGACCCTGTCCAGCATTCGGGGGTCGGAGCGCGCCAGGTTGCTCAGCTGCACCACGCTGCCATCCTTCAGCTGGGACAGCTGCACAGCACAACAAGCAGCGGCAGCAACCACAACAGGTTGGGGCGATGTGCACCTCAGCAGGCGGCGATACTGTTGTATCCCGCCGATGCAGCGGTGTTGTCATATGCACCTAGCATCACATCAGCTGCCCCTCCCCCTCCTGCCAGCCCAGCAACAGCAGCTGCTGCTGTTGCCACGGATTACTATCACCAGGTACGCCTAGCTGCACCCCCGGCAATGCTTGCAGCATGTACTCATAGGATACTGGCTGCCAACATGCTCAGGCTGGCAGTAGGTCTGACTACAATTGTCACTTTCACGCCAGGCCTGCGCCTCTGCTCTCACCACGGTGGTGACCGACTCTGCTGCTGCAGGCCCATGGCGCTCCACCAGCTTAGCCAGCCTGTTGCTCACGTCAAGGTTGATCACCTGCGGCACCACAGCGGCCGGCGCCAACAGCGGCACATTGAAAGAGCAAGTTGATAGCAGCTCTTGCTGCAGTGTGCGCTGGTGTACACTGCACTGCCTGGACTTGATGCGTGCATGACAGTACTGGGTGTGCCGCTGCATGTTCAGCAGCCAGCTGCTATGGTGTGGCAGGCTGCAGCCGCGGCTGCTCACCGCCTGTGCGCCCCTGAACACCGGGTCTATCTTCTTGGCATTGCGGTACAAGAAGGGCCGCATGAAGTCCTCGTACAGCCGCTTGGCACCCAGCAGGGACAGCAGCCCCTAGCCTGTCACAACAAAATTTGCAGATTGGTTTGCTGGCAGCACTGCATGAGTTGTGCTGAAATGGCTTCTGCTGCTGGTGTTTGGCTGGCTGCACTAGGCTACCCTGAGGTGGCACAAAAGGGGTCTCTGCGGTGTGGCTGTGTCAGCGACGGTTGGCTGCGCACTGCTGACAACACCGGGTGGACTATGATGCGGCAAGCTAGACCGAGTGGCCAAGTCATAGGAGTCATTCATGCTGCATAGCACTGCTTGCAGGCACAGCAGAAACATATGCACTGCAAGCATGGCTGGTGTTGCAACACCATGGCGGTGTGCACGCTGGCACTTGGTGGCAGCAGCTCAAGTGGGGCAGGCGCTGTGCTGCCCAGCACCACTCGGCTGCTGTGCTCACCTGCGTCTGTGGTGCGATCAGCCACAGCACCACCAGCAGCTTGATCTGGTAGTAAAAAGGGAACCTGCAGACCATCGGCGTCGCATGCTGCTGCATTAAAAACAACGGGCTAGCTGCAGGACAGGGTGCGCGCATGCGCAGCTGCAGGACACTGCCAGTACAATGCGTGCTGCATGAGCAGCGTCTGCTGAGCCGGGGCGCTGTGGCTACAAACTCGTGCAGCGCACTGCTGGGTATGCTGCACCTGGAAAAAGCCTGCACAGTGATGTTTTCAGTGCACGTACAGCAGTGTACCAGCCTTGCAAGGTGCTGCATTGCTTGATGTTGAAAGAGCATGCTGTATGGAATGTGTCACGGTGCAACCAACCATTGACGCCTCTTGCACTGCAGCTGCTGTGTGCTGCTGCAGCCACTCACCACCTGAACAGCCAGCCGGCCCAGGCCTCGGCCATCACCAGTACGCCATGAATCACCCTGCAAGACAGCAGCTGCAGCGTTGACACAGCAGCAACAGCGAGCTGCCAGCCTGCTGGGAGCACCGATGCAGGCTTACCCAGTGATGGTGTGTGGCTGCATATGCTGGAGCAAAGCAGCAATGCTGCATGCGCTGCTACAGTGCAGGCGCTTCCTGCCTAGGCGCAGGACTCACCAGTACGTTAGCCACTGCTTGTCGTCATCATGAGCAGGAGACTCAATTGCGCAGAAGCTTGCATACCTGCAGCAGAAGTGATGCACGCAGGGGTGATGCGCTGCACCACGTGGACCTAACCCACATGTTGGTACTGCACTGTACAGTACTGCCATGTGCAACAGCTTTGCCTGGCATGAGCTGAAGCAGCCACTCAATACTGTTTATCACTTACGCTGGGTATACGATGCCGAGCAGTGAGCTGCATAGCGGGGAAAGACGGGGGCGTGAGTCCTTGCTGGCAAGTGCCTGGGCAGGCCTGTTGCTTGCATCTGCAGAGCCACGTTGGTGCTCTGTGGTGCAAAAGACGCACCATAAAAGACTAGTAACTCCCATGGTTGTCTATCAGGTCAGAATTGCTGGCGAAGGTTCTGAAGGCACTCGTTCGCGTTCGTTGCTCACGCACACTGCATGTCCTTGCAATGCCCGCAGGGTGGCTGCAGTTCAGCAAAAAACATCCGGGAAGTTTGAAACAAACCGATTTTGACTTACTGGCAGTTTTCAATTTCGTCCCTGCTCCACAAACCCTAGTGACACTTCGTGCTGAAACACCATAGGGTGACATGTTTCAAAGGCTGCACACAGTGGCACGCACTGCAGCAGTACTAACACGATGAACAGATTGCATGTCAAAAACCATGCAAGTCATGCCCACCATTTTGCCACGCTTGCGGCCAAAAAAGCACAGCGCATGTCATAGCGCAAGTGCGCGTACGTGGATGCGGTGTTGTACAGCATTCGGCTCATGTACAGCCTGGCCAGGCATTGACAGTCCTGCAAAACCATGAAGCTGGCTCAACCACTAGCCCTATACACCATCCCGTGAGAATCAAGTCAACGCAAACCCAGGCGCAGCACTTTAGCACCACCCCAGCGGTCAAAACACTGCAGGCAGTACTGGTGCTGACTGTAGATATGCAACAGCAGTTATTACGCAAGACCTTCAACGCAATCACAGGTGGGGCGTCATTGCAAGGCAACCAACAGACGCGCCACCAGACAACCTGGCAATGGCACCACTGAGGTGGCTGCTTGGCCAAAGGCAATTGATGTGCCTGCTTGTGGCAGACTCCCTTTCAAAGCGCTAACAAGCATGATGCCAATGGTGTTGAGTACAAATACTAGTGTGTAGAGCGCTGCACATGCATGCACAGAAGTAGCACACACTGTCAATGTCCAGGGCTGGGAACAGCACGCGTTTGGTTTACTAACAACTGCACAAAGTGCCTGACGACCCCGGCACAGCCATCCACCAACAGTCAAACACAAGTTCACAATCAGGAGCACCAGCACTCCCTGCTACACAATGCTGCGATCCAAACTGCAGTCCGCTTAAAAGCGACCCAAGCTGCACTTCGCAGAAAAGCAGGCGCAGTGCATACAATCAACAGCATGTAGAGCCTAGAGCCTCCCTGCTGCAAGATGCTGGCGCGTAGAATGGGACAGCACAGAAAGGCAGCAGCAGGCAGCCACAATGCGTTGCTACTGGAGCCGCATGTGCGTTGCGCTGCTGCCGACGTGGCGGCACAGCGGGTGCTGCAAACAATTGCTGAGAACGGCAGTGCTGCAGCGAACAATGTTGCAACGAGCAACGCACAATCATGCGGCTTTGAGCAATGTTGAAATCAGCCAACACAAGCAGCGAAGTGGTACAGCTGGCAGCCCAGAATAACCACACACTCCCGAGCACACTTGCAGATGCGCACACATACGCACGCGCAGATGCACACACAATGCTGCCATCACTCGCAGCATCACATAATCGCTGAGAGCATGCACACTAGCAACTGCAGGCCACTAGGCTTGTTGGAGTACTGCACCTCTGGGGCAGCTGCGTCCATCCCACACACGTAAATGCACTAACCCCCCCCTTTCACAGAAGGCCACACCAGGCGTCACACAAGCATCTGCCTGTCCACTCAGCCCAGACCCAACCCCCCGCCTCACTCCCGAGCCGCACTTGTCAACACAGAACGCGAGCAGCAATGCTGTGCTCACTGCGCTGTCACACACGCTGCGCCTCGAGCCAATCGTTGCATCCCCAACACCGCCAATCAGACATCGCTGTTTGCCCTAAACGCCCAGCTCTGACATCAGTGACAGCTGCACAATGGTACTGTATGTGCAGAGCACAAACCCTGCAATGCAGAGAACGGTAACACACGTGTCTAGAACTACCCGCACGATGTTGAAGAGGCCTCCTGGCCGCTGCCACCTTGCTTTTTGGAAGGTGACAACCACAGTTGAGCGCAGCACACTCGCCCAACTTGGGACTGAATCTTGCCCACTCAACATAGCCATTGCCACTGAAGCACAAACTGCCAAAGAGACGTCAAACCTCACACACCCAAACTCATCACGTGCAACCAGGTGTGTGGGAGGTGGAAAGGGATTCAGGTTGTTAGCAGCAGCAGCACCCGTGCCTAACACAAAACACTGAAACATTGGACAAGGAGCCTGCAGTGTGAGAGGAGCACAGGCTGCAGCAAGCAGAGGCTGCAGCAAGCAGACTTCCTGCCAGCAGGCAGGGGACAGATACAAAGCACAGCACACATGGGTGAGACATGACAGCGTCTGTGGGCCAGCACACTTCAACCGCAAGACAGTATCGAACATGCAACTTTAATCATAACCGGTTACATGCCCAGCAGGCTGTCTGGTGCGCATATCCTGCCCATGTGGCAGCACGTGTCAGTGCACTACCAATGTAACAATGTAACCATCAGGCATATTGACATGTCTGCTCAGCGCACTGCCTTGCTGGTGTTACAATGCCAGCAGGCATTACCCAACAAAGAGGAGACAGAAGAGCCTACCGACACTTCCCACCTTTCAGCAACATGTCCCACCCCGGAACGCTTGTCACATCACACTGCTGCGTCACACAACTGCAGCTGCTGCAGGATTTTGAGCGACAGCTAGGTTCTTTGCACACCAGCTGTTGTGATTTCTGAACAGCACGCGCACTCCCCATCAGTCAACAGACACCAACAGCTCACGGCTCAGCCAGCCAAGTGCCTTCAACGCACAGCACCACCAACCCTTGGACTCGTCCTTGTAAACACTGCCAGCAGTACCTAAAACAAATCCAACGCCACTACACAAGCCGGATCAGCAGCAGCAACAGCAGCGTTAAAGACGCCTGGCCACTGGCGGAACACCCGGCTGGCGTTCAACTGCCATCAACAGCCTGCCTACAAGCACCACCCAGCAACTCAATTGTTGTAACCGTCCCCGTCATCACCTGCTGCAGTAACCATGCTGAGGACCTCTCAGCGCATATGTACCATCCATACACACAGCAAAGTACACAGCGCATAACACTAGAAGAAGCCTCTGAACTCTGCACCAGACGTCGCCGCACTCGCACCACCCCCACCAGCACTCAGAGCCTGGCGTGCAAAGCCTGCCGAGCCTGCCCCTGCTGCTGCACCTGCTGCAGGGTTGCAGTCGATGCCCGTGAGACTCAGGTCCAAGCCACCTTCGTCAAGCAGCATATCATCACTCAGCAGGTCGAAGAAACCGTCACCTCCTGGGGCCTCTAAGTCACCCAGCAGGCCGTTGTTGCCTGCGTGGGGTTGCTGCTGCTGCTGTATGTGATGAGAGCTGTCGCGAGCTGGTGTCGAATTTGTGCCTGCTAGCGGCTGCGAGTTTGCTGCTGCTGTGCCTGCCATGGTCTGCTGGCTGTGAGACGGCGGTGGCATGCTGTTCATGGCTACAGCGCCACCACTGGATGGCATGTTCGGGCTGCCGCTGCAGGTGCCTGCTGCTTGTGCAGCAGCTTCAGGGCTGCCAGCGAGTGAGCCACCCTGCTGCTGCTGCTGCAGGGTGCTGCTGCTTGGGGCGCTGAAGCTGATGACACCTGGCATGCCTGCTGCTGCTGCTGCACCTGACATCATCATGCCACCGTGCTGCTGCTGCTGCATCTGCTGCTCAAGGCCACATGAGCTCAGCTGAGGCATGCTGCCCATCAGTGGGTGCTGCTGCTGCTGCATCTGCGGCATGCCCATGGATCCCCCCATACCATCCACTTGCTGCTGCTGCATGTGCATCTGCTGCTGCTGGCACGGTTGCATCATCAGCTGCTGCAGCTGCATGTTCTGCTGCAGCATCGCCTGCGTCTGCATGATCGCCAAGTGCTGCTGCTGGCTGTCGTGCTGCGGCAACATACCGGCCAGCATCCCCTGGTGCATGCCAGCACTCCCAACACTGCCCTGCGACATCATCGCAGCTCGCTGCTGCTCAGCCATCTGCTGCTGCAGCATCGCCTGCTGCTGCTGCAGCGCCTGCAGCTGCTGAGCAGCACTATCACACCCAACACTTCCCGCCAACATCCCACCACCACCTGTACCATCTGCCCCAGGAAACGAGAACCCTCCAAACGCCGGCAGCATGTGCCCGACTGCACCGGCAGACCCAACCACCCCCCCACCATACCCCATGCCAGCAATGCCACCTGTGCCACCATCACCCAAGCTGCCAGCAAGCATCCCCAGGCCTCCAGTGAAACTGCCGCTGTTGCCGCTGCCCTGACGCAGCGCACCAGAGCCGCCGCCACCCCGTTGAATAGGAATCGCCACTGCTGCGCTGCCCCCGGGCATCATCATGTGCGGGTGCTGCGGCTGCGGCTGCCCCGGCGTCCACGTTGTGCCAACGGCCCCAACCTGCTGCAGCAGGCTGGCTGTCACTTGGGGCGTCAGCGCGCCAGGTTTCAGGTTCTTGCGGATCGCCGAATGAACCAGCTCCCCAAGCGGTGCCTGGTGTGCCTGGCTAGGGTTCATCTGCGTCAGCGTGCGGTTTAGCTTCTGGATCTGCCGCCGCGGCCAGCGCGTGATGCCGTTGCGCCGGCACGCGCGCTTTAGGGTTGTAGCGCAGATGCCGAGGTTTGCGGCCGCCTCCTTTAGGCCTAGGCCAAACTGCGCCTGCAGATCTTCGAACATCAGCCGCCGCCCTGCACCTAACGGCCGCTGGCCGCCGCCACTGCCCCCCATGCGGCTAGACGTCCTGCCCCCTGCCATGCCCCCTTCATCATCGTCATCTGAGCCAAGCAGCTCGTCATCATCTGCGCCAACTGCCTCCCCATCATCGACGTCCTGGCCAACTGCAGCCCCAAAGCCTGCTGCTGCAGCGGCAGCAGCTGCGGCGGTGGAGCCCTGGCGGGCCATACTGCTCATTGTGCACGATGCGTTGCGCCGCATACCGCCTCCCTGCAGCGGCTGCTGCTGGCCCCCTGCTGCGTCAGACCCCTGCTGCTGAAGCTGGCCAGGAGCGGCTGCCACCCCCTGCTGCTGCTGCTGCTGCTGCTGGCCACTCCCGCCAAGCTGCTGCTGCAGCATCTGCAGCTGCTGCACAGCACTCAGCAGCGGCTGGCTGGCAGCAGCGCCGCCAGCCGTGTCGCCTGCTGCAGAGGCCTGCGCAGTAGCTGCAGCCACCAGCGTGTTGATCGCAGATGAAAGTGCAGAGGGGTCCGGGATGGCCGGCACCCCCTGCTGCTGCTGCTGTTGGGGCTGTGGCTGCGGCTGCGGCTGTTGCTGCTGCGCCATTGCCTGCATGGTCTGAGAGTGCTGGTTGAGCAGCGCCTGCATGCTGTTGACCAGCAGGGAGCTCAGGTCCAGCACCTGCTGCTGCGCCTGAGCCTGCTGCGATTGCTGCTGCTGCTGTGGCTGCTGCGCCTGCTGCTGGATGTTGTTGGCTGCGCTGGCAAGCGCGTTCAGCATCTGCGTCGTCAGCACGGGGCTGCTGTTGTTCTGCTGAGGACTGCGCTGCTGCTGCTGCACTGGCTGCTGAGACTGCTGCAGGGACTGTTGCCTGGTCAGTTGCTGGCCCTGGGATGTGACAGACTGCTGCTTTGACTGCGCCTCATCGATCTCATCTGCAGCCTCCTCCCCTGCTGGTGCTGCCAGCCGAGGCTTCTGGGCCACATCAACTGCCATCTTATCACCACCAGCAGCACCAGCATCTCCAGCAGCAGCAGCACCACCACCAGCAGCAGCAGCACCAGAGCCACTGCCAGTGCCCTCATCACCCATGGCACTGCCCTGACCACTGCTGCCCTGGCCAGCAGCAGCAGCAGCCTCCTGCTCCTCTACCTTCACTGCTGCTGCTGCTGCAGGCCGGCTGGCACTACCCGGCAGGGAGAGCCCAGCTGGAGCCACACCTGCTGCTGCTGCTGCTGCTGCTGCTGCAGCGCGAGACGAGCCAGGTGCTGATGAATTGGGCTGCATCCACACCGACACAAAGCTACTGGCAGGCTGCGCAGTGCCGGCTGGCACGCCGATCTGCCCCGCACCGCGCTGACCACCTGGCCCCGCTGCTGCTGCTACAGCTGCACTCGGCAGCGCACCCACTGCAGCCGCAGCAGCCGCTGCTGCTGCCGCATCGTCATCATACTCTGGTGCGTCGTTCTCCAGCAGTAATCGGCCCGCGCTGGTGCTGCCGCTGGCTGCTGGGCGGCCCCCCAGCCCCAGCACGAGCTCGTCTCCCACCAGCTCTCGCAGCAGGCTGCTGGGGCTGCCGATGTGCATGGGCCAGTTGCGCAGGCCCACGCTGGTGGTGACCAGCTCGGGGTCTGACGTGGACATGGACACCTCCTGCAGCAGCAGGCAGCAGCAGCAGCAGCAGCAAGCAGCAGAAGGCAAGACGCGTGTGAGCATGGTGCGCATTGGCAAGTGTGGTGACCAGCTCAGGGTCTGACGTGGACATGGACACCTCCTGCAGCAGCAGCAGCAGCAGCAGCAGGCAAGACGCGTGTGAGCAGCATGGTGTGCACTGGCCAGTGGGTGGTGACCAGCTCAGGGTCTGACATGGACATGGACACCTCCTGCAGCAGCAGCAGCAGGCAGCAGCAGCAGCAGACAAGGCACAAGTAAGTATGATGTGCACTGGCGACTGATTAGTGACGGGGTCTGACGTGGACATGGACACCTCCTGCAGCAGCAGCAGCAGGCAGGCAGCAGGCACAGGAGCAGCAGCAGGAGGCAAGGCACATGTGAGCATGGTGTGCACTGGCGAGTGCAAGGTGTACCAGGACCTCAGGGCCTCTTGCAGCAGCGCGCAACAGTAGCACAGGCTACCTATCACCAGTGACACTTGGTACTGCCTGGCAACAATGCAGCTGGGGGGGGGTCCACACATACAGGCTCCCCCTGTATGCAGATGCAGATGCGCAAAAGCGCTACCAGGCTTGGTGACGGCACGCACTGGCAGTCACTTGCCGTCATTGCCGTCGCAACAGCCTACCCACAAGCACGCCACACCAGCCGCATCAAGCTTCCAAAAGCATGATGCTACTAGATCCACACCACACCAACAACCTCCTTCCACGCACCCGCAGGCACTTGCGCAGCTCCGCGATGACGCTGGGAACGCAGACCGCTGCTGCCAAAAGCATGCTGCTACCAAAACTACACCATACCACAGCCAACCGCCTCGCCCCACCCACCCTGAGGCACTTGCGCAGCCCAGCATTAACGCTAAAGAAGGCAGAGCGCTGCTGCTAGCACAATTCTGCTACTATCACCACACCACACCACAGCCAAACAGCCAACAGCCAACAGCCAACAACCACGCACCCGCAGGCACTTGCGCAGCTCCGCGATGACGCTGGGGAACGCAGACCGCTGTCAAAAGAATGCTGCTATCACCACACCACACCACACCACACCACAGCCAACAGCCTCGCTCCACGACATGTGTCCACGCACCCGCAGGCACTTGCGCAGCTCTGCGATGACGCTGGGGAAGGCCACGTCCCTGTCAGCCTGCACCAGCTCAAACACGGCCACGGGCCGCGCATCAGGCCCCGCGTCGGCCGCGCCAAACAGCGGCATCACCAGCGTGCTGTGCACGCGGCAGCGCTGCGCCTCGCTCACGCGCAGGTACACCTGGCGGTCGTACTTCTGCACGTTGTGCGACATCTCCGGCTGCAGAAGGGGGGACAGGTGGCAAAGCCAGGGAGCACATGAAGTAAGTCCAGGTTGGTCCAAAGATCGGGAGACAAATCTAGACAGGTGAGGCGGTAGGCAGCAGCAAGTCTGGCTTGCAGCCCAGCCGTCCCTGCATGCTGATGATGTGACCACTGCTGCTGCTGCTGCTGCCATGTCTGTCAGCTGTTGCCGTTTACTGCCTGGTATCGATGTGTCATCCTCTGCTGCTGGGTGAGGCGCGGTTGCCGATGCCGAAAGGTATGGCTTACAAGGATTGATTATTATTATTATTATCCTCTGCTGCTGATGCTGCTGTTACTGCAGGACTCATGCTGTGTCTGCATGCTGCTGCTGCCGCTGCTGCACGAGACAAGCTGGGTCTGCACTGCTGCTGATAATGTTGCTGCTATTGCTGCTGCTGCTGCCGCCAGCTCCCTGTGCAGCTGCGCACCTCGCATGAGGAGTACACGCGCCCAATGGCCCCCATGAGGGCAGGCCGCGTGACGTCAGTTGAGAAGCGGTAACGGCACGACACGCAGCGGAACAGCGCCAGCAGGTCGCCCACGCCAGCAATGGCAAACGGCAGGCCCTGAAGACGCAACAAGAAGCACAGAACGCACCAGCAGCAGCAGCGGCAGCAGAATCGTAACGCCAGTTCACAGTTGCAACATCCACTAGTGCAGACAAGCTGATGGTGCTAGCACTGCGTACTGCTCGGTCTCCTGCAGAGGCCACTTGCAACCTGCCGTGTCCTACACAGTGCTTTCTCTTGACAGGTGCCAACAGCTTGGTGTGCTTGCCACTGCGACAGCTGTGTTTCTTTGCCGAGACCAGCCTGTAGTACGGAGCAGCGGGTCACGCTAGCTTGCTGGCATGCAACTGCTGAGCTCACAAGCGTTACTGCTGGCTGAAACAGTATTTGTTGGGCCAGTTGACGAGCCCTGGCTGCCATCAGTGGAACCTCTGTTGGTGCTCTGCTGGCACTACTGCTGCTGCTGCTGCTCCTGTCATCTCACCTGGGCGCTCAGGACCATGCTGCCGTCTGCAGTAACCTCCGGCATCCATACCTGTAGCCATGCGATCCAAATTCAGAACTGCGCACGCGCATTTATCAGCTAGGGTCATGCATCGCGCAACTTGCCTGCACCAGCGCTCCGGACTTGCAGCTTGCAAGTTTAAGGTTGAGTTCAAACAATGCTCTGCTCAATCGCGCCTTGAGGTCATCTGGGGTCTCCCCTGCTAATGGAGCGATGTCAGCCATGGGGGCGCCCCAGGTGCATCAATTGCACCAACAGGTCACAGACTCTTGACAAGATAGCGCAACGTAATGCCTGTCCATGCGCTGCTCACAACAAGGCAAGCAAGAAGACGTCGCAGCCAACGCAAGCTCAGGGCTACACAGCGCACAGGATGACGTCCAAAAGCTGTAAGGAGTTTGGGCACTCCAGGACAGAAGCACTACACGCCTCACTGGTGGCACACCAGCTGATCACATGCTCACCGGCGAGAGCCATGTGATAACGGGTGTAGGTTTTTTGCGCTGCAGCCAGCTGGATTGAATGCGCTTGATGACCAGTCTGTTTACTAGTCTCTCTTAACCTGAAAAGTTGACCTGGTAAGGAGGGACGGAGCCTGCTGTTGGTTTGGCGTTGGCGATGAGTCACGAGGGCTTGCACTGTGCAAGTTGCACAATATGCCCATCCAAGCAGCACTAAGAGATGGACATCAGCAGTTTTATCACAAGTTGCATCTGTTAGGCAGCCGTGACGCAACCCCCCCCCCTCATACCCTGCTCCTGAGCAGGCATGGCAGTACGACCCTGTACCTGATGCTGATCATTGCGATGTGCTGTAGGTCGCATTGCAGCAGCTTAAACGTTGTAAAAAGAACAGTACCAGATGTCGTGTCACACAGCACCATGCTTCACAGGCTTCATGGCTTCTCTGTTGGGGGCTTCCTCCAATGAGTGACTGAAAGTGAACTACAAAGGCATGAGTCTCAAAGCTGCCTCCACACTGCATCATGAGTGAGTTGTTGTGTGCTACTGCCATGGCACAGTGTCGGCCTTGGCCGTTCAGATGTTTGCATCCTAGAAGGGTACATCGTGCTCATGTCAACCTTCCGCTCAGGCCAGGCAACACTGTTTGCTGCAGATGCTACTGCCTTACCAGGAGTGAACCCCCGGGGAACCGCCTGTACGTGGTTTTGCAGCATTCTGTCGCTTTTGGAACCACTGGGTCAAAGTGCAGACTGTCATGACGTGTTGTACCCTTGTGACGTGCGACATGTCTCCATACTAATAATCAATGTCTCCATACTCATCATCATCATGTTACCCATTAAGCCATAGCATCAACGCCATCGGCCCCGCGCCCCTCAGGAGCGGAAGAAAGAGGGAGCACTGCTCCATTGTGTTTGCAAATATTACGCACATCCCAAGCTTGGACAAGATACTCAGCAATGCTCCTAGATATCACTCGGCACACCCCCCTACTACCCCAAATATCATCAGAAACAAAACGCAACAACTTGGTGGATGCATCAGTCAACGACAACACATTGCGCAATTTTTCAGCGCCGCCAGCATGTCTCCATACTGTGGAGTTTAGGGCGAGTTGAAGGTGAGACACCCTGTTACCAGCTTTGGATCACCAGCTCGTGCCCCCGGGGTCCCACGGCGTCCATCTGAGTTCTTGTGATCGTTACCCTGGGGTAGACCCGCTAATGTGCCCAGCCGTGCAGTGTCCAGCGTCCCCCCCCCCAAATGGGCACCAGGCCTGAAACCGCCTAGCTAAGCCACATCGCGACAAATCATCAACACAACAACGTTTGAGGCAGATCACAAACATATCATGATATATTGTGGTTGATCAACTAGCCTGGTGCACCAGCAACTCGTTGACACCTTGAACAACATCAACAGGCTGGTCACCAGCCTGCGGCAGGCAGTACTGCGGCTGCCTCTGCGGGTGTTGGTTCAAGCCACGGCGCTGGCACTGGTGTTGTTGGCATATAGCTGGCAGCTATTCGAAAAGCAGCAATTCCAGCAGCAGCAGCCTCTGCAGCAAGCACTACAGGATGGGCAGCAGCAGTAGCAACCGTTGAGTTGTGACCCGGTGCAGGCTGCAGGCCGCAGTGCGCAAGAGCTGCAGCAGCATCAGCAACAACAAGCACTGCAGGCTGCTCAACTGCTGTCGCAGCAGCATCAGCAGCAAGCACTGCAGGCTGGTCAACTGCTGCTGCTGCTGCTGCTGCTGCTGTGCAGCACGGCAGCATTGGCAGCAGGGTTGCCCGTCCCCCCCGGGTCCCACGCCATGCCCAGCAAGTCGTCAGCCGTCCCCCCGGGGTATCACACCACTTGATCACAGAAAGCTGACCGTCCCCCCGGGGTACAGAATAACTGGGTGTAGCAGCTTCAAAAAAACTGCCCCTTACAGCCACAGCCACCAATGAGCGTAGCACACAGTCAATGACAATCGCAAGGGGTGACTTTGTTGTATGTGAACTGTCTACAGCCGGCCAAGAAGGGTGTGTGTGAGGGTAACAGAGAAATGCAGCACTGTTGGTAGCAGCAGTAGCACCAACGGCATGATGTCTCACCTGCCGTACTTGCCGCTTTCCAGCACGTCGAGCTGAGTAGAATGTAGAAGATCTTCCGCTGAAAGCATCGACAGCATATGTTATAGCATAGCGGAGCTGCACCGTACGTTTCCTGCCTGGTGAACAGCGGCAGCCAACTCTGATGCAGTCTATGGCTGCATGCACGCGCGTTTACAAAGATAAATTGATTCACCAAGCCGATACAAGGCGGTTCTGTTGGAGGTGAGGGTCTGTAACTTCTGCTATTGCTGGGTCTGCTGCCTTTCCCTCAGAGAACTGCTGCAGCTGCGCAGTGGTGTTGTGCTGCAGCTGCCTGCAGTCCCTGCACCTGTTAACAGCCTTTGACAAAAGCTACATGTTCAGTTGCAACTTTAATATACCAGCGTCAGGAGCTGCCTTGCCACTGGTTTGTGGTAATAGCTGCTGTCTCTGGTTGCTTCCACCCACTCACAACATCCTTGCTCTCTATCATTGCTTCTGCACCGCAGTCCTGCAGGGCTAGCTCCAGCCCTTGCTGCTGCTGCAGGGCTTCTGCAGCATCATCCGCACTTGGCAGCAGCACCAACAGCGCTGAGCAGCAGGGCCAGCCATGGTGGCTGCATACAGCAGCAGCAGCAGCAGCAGTGGAGCCAGCAAGCACAGCGGCGCTGTTCAAGCAGCACAACTGGTGTAGTAAACACGCATCAGCAGCAGCAGCAGAGGCAGGCACAGCAGCGCGCTGCTTGGTTGGTGTGTTGCTCGACAGACTCTGCGGCTGCTTCAACAGAGCAAGCAGGCACTGCAGTGACAACAGGGCCTGAAGTGGCAGGGACGCCAAGCAGTGGAGCAGCTGAGGCACCACCCGCAGCAGCTACAGCTACAGGGCAGCAAACCGCAAATGCAGGGACACCAAAGGATGCTGCACTTGCTGCAGCTGCTTTGGCCAGGCTGCAGCAAGCAATGCAGAGGCAGCCAGCACACCCACAAGCACTGAACAGCATGCAAGCGCAAGCTAGCCGGCAGCAGCACCTGGAGACGGATAAACAGCTGAGCAGCAGTGGCAGCAGCAGCAGCAACAACAGCGGCAGCCTTCGCCGCGGTGGTCAGCAGCTGTCGCAGCCACAGCGGCCTGTGCTTGACCCAGCAGCAGCAGCAGCTGCTCAGGAGGCACAGCAGCAGCAGGTGCCCCCCAGACAGGAGCGGCTGCTGGCCTGGCGCTCGCAGGGCAAAGCAAGCGCAGCAGCAGCAGCTGCAGTGCAGGAAGAGTTACATCAGCAAGAGCAACAGGCACGCCAGCAGGCGGCTGCCAGCACCAGCGGCGAAATGCAGCAGCAGCAGCAGCAGTTGCCTGCTCCCCCTCTGGAGCCGTCTATAGTTGACGGGCGTGCATATCTGACCTCACCTGTGTCTGTGGTGGCAGCCAGCACAGCCACACGCCGCCTTGCTGGCAGCGTCAGCGCAGCATTTGCACTGCACCAGCACCAGCTGCTGTTTGCAGTGGGCCCGCAGGCACTAGGCGTAGCGGTCAAGGCTCTGGCGACAGCACGCCGCATGCTGGGTGAGAGTGAGGGGGGGCGGCCGGTCAACATCCTGATGCAGCCAACGCTGCGCGGTGGCCGCACACCAATGCGCGCCCAGTCATATGCGCTGGATATTACCCGGGTTAGGGAGTTGCCGATGCAGCCTGGCGTTGCAGGGCGCCAGGCGGTGGCACTTCTTGCCAGCAGCTGCAGCAGCAGCGATGAGGACGCCGGTAGCGTTGACGGTGATGATGCGCAGCAGCAGCAGGTTGTGCCCTGGGCTGATGCCAAGGTTGTGCACATCACCAGCAGCAGCAATGAGCTGGCAGCCGCCCGCAGCCTGGTTGAGAACATGCCAGCTCGCGGGCAGACGTTGATGCGTGCCATGGGCCCCTACGCCACTGAGACAGCTGTGCTGGCGCTGGCACTTGCGCGGCCCATGATGCATGCGCGGCACGGTCAGGACCTTGCGGCTGTCGTGCTGTGGAATGAGCAGCAGCAGCAGCGTATGTACCGGCCTGGCCGCGAGACAGGGCTGCTGCTGGCGGTGTTCCGATGCGAGGCAGGCAGCTTCCCGCCACGCGTGCTGCTGCTGCCGCCATCAAAGCGTAGCAGCAAGCGGCGGGAGTTCTGGCAGCAGCGCGGACAGCGCAAGGCCACAGTCCAAGCGCAGCAGCAGCAGTAGCAGCATGTCTAATCCCAATGAGGCAGTGTAATCAACTGAGGAGGTCGCTGCAGTGAAGTTAGCTTCTGCTTTTTGGCATGGCTTGCTGACAAAATGTCTGTATGCTTAGGGATATGTAAAGAAGTTAGCGGACCTGTTGCATGCAGTCAGCCGTGACGCGCTGCTGCGCGTGTGGTCACCATACACAACAATCGTGCTTTGTTGCAGCGGCACAGGGTTGGGTGATTGGTCCCTGGACAGCTGGTGCCTGCATGCAGTTACTTGTATAGGAAATAGCATGATACATGTGTCAAGGCAGAAGGAATTAGCAGGTTCAACTGCTTGCCTGCCGTTCTGCAAGCAGCCTGCAGTGCGCACCAGCATGCCCGAAGCCATCCTTCACAGCATCATGCATGATGCATGCTGCACCTTGCTCTGTGGCAGAGCGTCGCTTGGTGTCCGCAGCTGAATAGAGGCTGGGTTATGACTGCAATGGGACAGACTGCTTCTTACGTCAATTGACAGTATGCATACGCGGTGTAACTAGTGTCACCTGGACCCCTCCTGCTCAGGCAGGCAAGTGTCATGGTGCAGCCTGACACCAGTACTGGTGCCAGTCACCAACGCCGCAGTGACCCAAATTCACTGTCTATCACATACAACAACGTAACGCTGTATGTAGAACATGCATATCCGCAGGAGGATGTTCGGTGACAGGTCACCCGTTCTATGTTCCTTAACCCGAGGTATCAGCAAGCCAGTGCACGGAGCTGTACCCGAACCGCAAGACAAACCATAGTTTACTACATGGCTGAGCTGATTTTCTTTGAACAAGGCAGCAAATTTTGGGTTGCAATCCGATACCGTGTCTGATTTCGCCGATTGGGCATAAACACGGCTGTTTTCACCTTAAGTTCCAGTAAAGATGGGTTCAGTGGGTTTTCAATTCATTTCGAACGCAGACATGCAACATCGACGGCTTATTTCAGGGATGAGTTGTACTTTACGACGTGCAGCCCGCTGCGTGTACCGACTGTTCACCTCCCAGGCAACACTGATCGCCCGATATATGGCGGTTCCAAAGCCACAACTCAACATCTCTGCTCTCTATCAACGTACCAAACAACTCTGCTACTCTTCAACTCTATCTCCCTCAAGGCTTGGAGACACCACCGCTGCCCTGTCCCAGCAGACGCACAACTCCCGTTTCTTCACAAACACAGCTACGTAGACTCCAAAGAAACCACAATGGCCCGCTTTGCAGCCATGATCGTTGCCTTGGTGGCATGCCTGGCGTTCGCAGGCAAGTCAATAGCCTATGGCTCTGTCTAGAGATCAGCACCATTGATGCGTTTCAGCTGGAAGTGCTAAATCAAAAGTTGATGGTGGTTTATATGCACGATCGTTGTGTAGCTCTCGCTTTCATGTTGGTACTCGCCTGTGGTTACGCTCCCTGTTGAAGCAGCATCGTCATGCCATCCATGACTGCACCTCGCATTCAGCTGACGTTGATCATTATTGCTTACCAGCAACGCAGCCGCCTGCTGGCTGCGGTTTTCCTGGTCCATCGCACTTTCGAAGTTCCCTCCATGGCAGTGGCTGACTCACTCGTTGCTGTCTCTGCTTCTTCATTTGCCCTGCAGATGCCCGCCACCTCCATCAAAAGCAGGCCTCTGGCAACAACAACGCCAATGGTGCTCAGCGTGTGTGGGCAGTGGAAGGCACTCGCAACATGTTTGCTTCCCAGGGCACGGCCGATGCCATCGCTGCTGCTGCTGCAAGTGGCAAGGCTTACTTTGCTGCTGGTTTTGGCTCCAAGGCTTCCAAGGCAACCACCCTGCGCTCAGCACATAACAACGTCTTCAACGCCAAGGACGGTGCCCGTCACCTGCTTCAGGGCGACCGCACCGACCGCGCTGACCGCAACATCATCGCTGCTCAGGCCACAGCGGACCTGATTCAGTCTGCCATTGCCTCCAAGACCGCCAAGACTGCAACCAAGGGTGGTGTGCAGTATTCCAAGCTTGCCACCAGCAACAGCGTGCGTGCATCTGACTTCACTGGTGCCCGTCACCTGCTTCAGGGCGACCGCACCGACCGCGCCGACCGCAACATCATTGCTGCCCAGGCTACTGCCGACCTGATTCAGTCCGCGCTTGCCTCCAAGACCGCTAGGACTGCAACCAAGGGTGGCGTGCAGTACAGCAAGTTGGCAACTAGCAACAGCGTGCGTGCATCTGACTTTGGCGCTAAGTGAGCGATGTTGTGCAGGCAATTTTGGGCTTGTCTTGACCATAGCCTGTACATGCATATCATCTGTGAGTGCTGTCTGCATACACTCGCTGCTTCATGACAGCTTGCATGGCCCAGCATGCTTGATATACTTCCAGTGTGCTCTGCAATGTGATTCTTGGGCTGGGCCATGTGCTAGAGCAGCGTTTTAGATGCGCATGGGAGTGGACTTGTGGCTGCACAGCAATGTGCAGCAGTAGTGAAAGTGCAGCACTGAGCTGGGTTCTTTCTTACCTGGGCCCAGCACACTATGTGCAGTTGGTCAGGTTCTAGCTTGTGCATGTGCCTGCCTTCTGTGCCCTGCGCAGCACACAGAGTGTGCTGCTGGTCATGGTTTTGCTGTACAGACTCTGGGCATCTTCATTGCAGTTTGGTTAGCAGAGCTGCAGCTACAATCCCTGCAATCATGCGTGTACAGCTGGTTGCATATATTGCTGCAGCCTGCTGTTGGCAGCTGTCGAGAACACCCATTTGATGCTTTCATTTAGCTCACACTTCCAGGTGTGCTGCATGAGGCCCTGGCACGTGTCTTCACCAGTGCGCAGTGCTGACTAGCCATCCACCCCTAGGCTTCTTGCCATGTGCACTTGCTCTTGTTCAGTCAGCCTCCCAGCAGGCCAAGTACATCCACATGTATCATACAGTATAGCATACTCAGCCTGTAGTACATGTCCTTGCGCTGTTCTGCTGGCTGGCTGATTATTTGCTTTGGGGTGCAGCTCTGCCATATGTGAGGCTGCTGGGTGACTTTCTTTACTTGTGCTGCTGCCGTTTGCAGCAACATGGGCATTGCAAACCCACGCAAGGTTTGATTGTCTGCACATAGTGTTCTGGGCTGTTCTTTGTTGATGTTGAGTGCTGCCTGCGGCCAAGTTTGGGCTGTGCGTGCATGTGCCTCATCATATATTAGGTTTGCAATCAGTGACTGTTATGATAGTTTTACAGCCCAGGGTCAGCCGTCTGTGTGGCTGCAGGGTGTCCAGCCGAGGGAGTTGTTCTTATCCTGTGGTGCCTGCTACCCTCAGGGCTGGTTTTTGAACTCAGTGTTGGCAACAGTTGGCCAGTGGCATACACGATCTTCATGTCCAGCTGCTGCTGCCGACTGTCCCTTTAGCGGCGTGCTGGGAGCGTGTGCCTGGTGTTGGCGAGCATGCATTGCCGTAAATGTTGCTGAACAGAAGCAACATTGTTGGAGTAGTGCTGGTTGTCATGCAGTGATTGTGATCAGGCTTGGAAGAGAGTGCAGAGTGCAACTCGGAATATGCAACAGTGGAGAGTGCACGATTAAGCACCGTGCTGATGATCAGCAAGATACGTGTGCCGCCGCGCAGTGTATGTCTTTTATGGGGTCCAAAAGGCTCCAAGTGCTGTAGTACAGTGCCCTGTCCTGCTTGCTTTTTGAGAGCAGTGGGGGAAGAAGATGCATGCTTGATGCGGTGGTGATGCTGTGCTGCCGCCGCGGCTGCGGCAGCACAATTGGTTTGTGTGCACAGAACTACATATGTCTGCATCAGTTCCTTGACATAGTCACCATGACTCAGTGATCTGCCAGTTCTGTTGTGGCTTGTTCATTGTTGCGATGGCTTGAAGCCTTACCTGGTTTGCTTTATGTACGGTAGTGAGAGCCCTGTAGTACCGGGGCACTGCTGCTGTATGCATGTGCCTGACAGTACGGGTACTTTAGTTACATGCCGTGTAGGGTATGCAGCGGCTGTCATACTGTGTAATCACTCAAGATTGTCTGATTGACTAATCCTTGCTTTGAAGACCCATCCGCGTCAGGCCTTGCTCAGTGGCCGTGCGTGCACCATCCAGTGACCGTCACGGTGCCAGCTGTCACAGTTGGACGGCACTGCATGATCGTATTGCGAACAGCAAAGCAGCCCACCGACTCGGTGCCACTGCGTACGGCACCAATAGCAGTTCGGATCTGTTGAGAGTGCCTCAGAGTCTGAGACTCTCAACAAGTGAATCAAGGTGAACGGTTACCAAGTAGCACGCCAGCAAACACTGATAATGTAAAGGTGACTTGGCATAGTCACACAGTCGCAGGATTGCACAGGTGCATGCAATCAGACCTAAAATAACCAACTTAATGATGATGAACCAACTGAAATATGCAGTGTCCAGTCGGTTACTAAACATACCTGAAGGCGGCATTTGAAAAACCTGCAGTGCAGACAGGTGCCGGCGGCCAAGGCTGCACAACTACGCTGGCAACACTGCAGTGTGTGGCTGTTGCTGCGACACACGCTTCAAGCACCAACAGCTGGCAGGCTGAATACCTCATAACTAACGAGTAACCCTTCGACGCGTGCATGCAGTGCGCACTGCAGCGCAGGGTGCGCTTGGCAGATACTGTCATAGTATGATCACAAACACACACTGTGCAGTAGGCAGGAGCCGCCTGCCCTGAGCACAGCGGCAAAAAAAATCCAGATGCCAGTTCAGCGGCTCATAGAGAAACAGAACCGAAACCAGCCAAAGCTGCATGCCGATGCTTGCCATGAGTCGACAACCAGCTTGTGCTTGGGCAGCTAGAGTGCATTAGACCGACATGCACATTGCAAGCTCAGGCTTGGCATTGATTGCCTTGCGGTAACAATATTGAACATCATGCGCTGCGTTGATGCGGAAACCCACACAGATGCAAGCGATTCATTGGGGTGGTTTACATGCCTGATATGGGCAAGTCTGCATCAGTGAGGAGTGCTGCTTACTCAGCGCTGCAGGAGGACCTGGAGTACCTGTCTAGCAGGGGATCTGTGTTGGTGATGGGTGACTTTAATGCACGGGTTGGACGGGCATCTGGCCCAGCAGAGCGTATTGGTATGCATGGCGAGCACCGTCAATGACAACGGCCGCCTGCTCCTCTCATTGCTCAACACTGTCAACCTCTACTCACTTAATGCCCGCACAGCCCCCACCTCCCTCACCAGCACATCACTTGTGACAGGTCGCACGGCGGCACCAGGCGAGGCTCTTTGATTGACTACATCCTTGCCTCTGCTGACATTGCCATGCCCTGCCAAGCTGCTGCCAGGCCAACAGCCACAGTTGGGCCGCATACTGTGGGTGCTAATGACCACCTGCCTGTGTCTGCCCGCATTGTCAGGCCTGTGGTACGCCGCCCTGCAAAACAGGTTGTGCTGCGCCTCAACGCACAGCCCAAGGATTTCAGGCCGCAGAATGGGGAGCAGTCAGCGGAACTTGAGGCATATCAGGATGCTCTGTCGCAGCTTGGTGCAGCCTACACAGCCACGGTCACCACTTTGCAGCAGCAGGCTTCTGCAGGCTCCACTACAGCAACTAGTGCAGTGCAGCAAGCGCACGAGCAGATGCTAGCAGCACTTCGTCATGCTGTCAACGCCAGTTTTGGCTACAAGAGGGTTTGGGTTTGCAAGTCCTTCCCATGGTGGACTCAGGAGCTCACAGATGCTGTGGAGGACAGGAAGCAGGCGTACCTGCGCTACAAGAACTCAGGGCTTGTAGCAGATTGGGCTACTTACAAACAACAGCAGAAGGCTACTACACAGCTGGTCAAAGCAGCAGAGAAGCAGTACAAAGAGCAGTGCCAGCATGCCATTACTTCTGCATACACAAATCGCATGAATGATGACAGCCTGCTTGGAGAGAAAGACATGTGGCAGCTTGTGCGTTGTCTGTGCCCTAAGCATGTCAGCGAGGCAGTTTACAGCGTCATGCAGCATCCATCTGGGCATGTGGCATCTACCCCAGCTGAGAAAGCTGATGCTTTCAAGTGTCATTATGAGCGCGTTGGCAGCCATGCAGCATTTGCTTCCTCCAACCCCCAGTTTGACGCTGCACACATGTCCCGAGTTGCAGCCAATGTGCAACAGTATTTGCAAGACTCTGCTGACTCCCCTGCCACCCCGCTGGACCTGCCGATCACTGCCGCCGAAGTTTCCGACTGCCTGCAGAGGCTACGCACTGGCAAGGCCGGCAACCCGGCTGAGGAGGGCATTGTCAATGAGCTACTCAAGTATGGAGGCAGCACGGCCGCAGATATGTTACTGCAGTACTGCAATTTGATGTGGCAGCTTGAGCAGATGCACCAGGTGCCAGGTACAGTTGTGAACATGCCCAAGAAGGGTGACCTGACAGACCCCACCAACTACCGTGGTATCACCCTGCTTAGCGTGCTTTACAAATTTTACACCAGCGTTCTCAACCAGCGCCTCATCAACTTTGCAGAAGGCAAGTCAGTGGCGGAGGGCACGACACAGCAACGGCAGCAGCAGCAACAGCAGGCGCAACAGCGCAGCTGTGCTGACCACCAGAGTGTGCTTAGTGAGGTGTTGGGTGGGAGGAAAGCTGAGGGGAAGGATTCTTATGTGCTGTTTGTTGACACCTATAAGGCTTTCCCAACAGTGTGGCTTGATGGGCTCTTTCAAAAGCTGTGGGACAGGGGTGTGCGTGGAAAGATGTTCCGTGTACTCTACAACTTGTATCAGGGTGCACGCCGTGTGGTGTCTCACGAAGGTCATGTCAATGAGAGCTTCACATGTGACCTTGGTTTGCATGAGGGCGATGTTATTTCCCCCACACTGTACCTGTACTTCATTGATGATCTGCTGCATGAGGTGCATGCAAAGCACCCTGGAATCACCCTTATGGGCCCTTGTGACGAACCTGCTGGTCAGGTTGTGGCAGCCATGCAGGCTGATGACTTCGTTGCTGTGTGCGGATCTCTGGCTGAGGTTCAGGCTGTGGCTGCAACAGTTTATGAATACAGTTGTAAGTGGCGGTTCAAGCTGAATAGCTTGAAGTCTGCTGTCATGCATGTCTCACCAGCTAGACAGCCCAGCCAGTTGGCTGACTCTGGCATCATTTGGAATAGTGTGCCTGTGCCTGTTGTATCAGAGTACTGCTACCTTGGCCTGTGGTTCAACAATGCCTGCAACTGGAATACGCACTTTGAGAAGATGTTGGCAAAAGTGCATCGTGTGAAGGGTGGGCTCATGCCAGTTTGGAAGAGCCGGCTCATCAGCGTGGAAGTAACGCGTATCATTCTGCTTACATGCGTTCGCCCGATTGTTGAATATGGCAGTGAGGTCTGGTTTCCGTCAACTGCAAGGCAACTGCAACAGATTGACAAAGTGCAGACTGACATCATCAAGTGCTCAATGCGTTGTGGCAAGGAGCGCCCTTGCACTTCACTTGTTCTGGTTGAATGGGGTGTGAAGCCATTGCACATGTGGCTTCATCAGAGGGCGATGGAGTATTACTTTAGGGTCCAGCGTATGCAGAATTCGCGTTTGCCACGTCAGGTTTTCTCAGCTGAGTGGAAGCGCCCTAGTGGTGCTGTTGCGGTGACACCTTGGCATAAGTATGTGCAGAGTTTGCTTTGCAAGTATGGTGTGGATGTTGAGGCGGCGGCTGATCGAGCAACTGCGTGCAAGAATCACATCAACCGTCAGGTCAGGAAGCTGCATGCAGACACAATTGTTTGTGAATCACTGCAGCACTCTACTTTGAGCCGTTACATCACGCATGTGCACCCCACACATGCTGATGCCATGCGTTTTAAAAGGGCTAGGCCCTTTTTGTGTTCTGGTGCGCCAACGCGTGGTATTGAGTTGCTGATGCGTGTTCGAATGGGCTGTCTTTGCGTGCATGAGCGTACCAGTCGTTATGGTGGCAGCAGAGTTGATTCTAACACAGCATGTCCTGCTTGTGGTCAGGGTGTTGAGTCTTTGTCACATCTGATGTTTGATTGTCCCGCTACTTCTGCTCAGAGGGATACTATGCTTGATGAAATTCGGTCTGTTTTGCGTGATGTTGCTGGCGGCGCTGAAAAATTGCGCAATGTGTTGTCGTTGACGATGCATCCACTAAGTTGTTGCGTTTTGTTTCTGATGATATTTGGGGTAGTAGGGGGGTGTGCCGAGTGATATCTAGGAGCATTGCTGAGTATCTTGTCCAAGCTTGGGATGTGCGTAATAATTGCAAACACAATGGAGCAGTGCTCCCTCTTTCTTCCGCTCCTGAGGGGCGCGGGGCCGATGGCGTTGATGTTATGGCTTAATGGGTAACATGATGATGATGATGATGACAGATGCAAGCGAACCACCATGCACATCTCACACTGCTGCGCAGCTGCCAGTGCCTTGCTAGCATCACTGTCTGGCTAGCATCACTGTCTGGAAAGCGCGCGCACTGATGCATGTAGTACATCATGCTGCTGTGTGGGAAGCAGCAGAAAAAGAAACAACAATAGCTATGGAGGTTCCTGATCCGAAGCAAACTGCCGACAGCATGTGACGCTGACACATGCTCAGGTTCTCTGGGGCACCAGCCCATGACGAACCCCCTGCCGCTGCCTTTTCTACTTCGCCTTCAGGTAATTATTCAAGATATCGAAGTGCGTGCATGCGCAGCTCTCTACTTGATGCTCCCTGGACGCAGAAGGGTTGGTGCCCCGGAAGCTCCTGGATCTGGACAGCTATGATCTACTTGTTCAGCATTGACAGTCAGCGGCGCATTACAGTGGGTGGGCCAGCTGTGCATGCGTGTCGCAGCGAGACAGCATTGGGTTGCACAATGAGAGAGGCAGGATGGGGGAGTTTTGCCTGCTTTACCTGCTTTGCCTGCTGCCTTTTCCAGTACCGCAAACCCTTTACATGCTCAACATCATGCTGCGGCGTGGGAAAAACAGCAGAGACAGAAATGAGAGAAAAGCTCTTAGGGTTGATGCTGACACGCTGCCATGCAGCAAAGCGCATGAACAGCTGGTAGCCATGTCAGCTGACCTGCCCATACAAGCCACGAGGTGTGCCCTTGCACCAGACAAAGGTACATCCTGCAAGCTGTGCTCAGGCACAACACCCAAACAGCAACAACAGACCCCACCCTACGCTTGCTGTCTCACACCAACAGTACGCCCACTGCTATCTCTGCTGCAGCTACGTGGCCGTGCTGTCGCTCAGTGTCTGCACTCCTGGCCGTGGCAGCGGTGGCCGGCCTGGTGCCCACTTTGAGCCTGCTGTGGCAGCAGCAGCTCATCTGCCTGGCCCTGCTGCTGCCCTGGCACCCCCTGCGCCAGCCCACCCAGGCACCCCAACGCATCCTGCTCACGCGCCAGCATCATGGGGGCCACGGGCGTGGCTGCTGGATGGAACGCCTCCCAGCAGTTGGTGCGTATGCCGCGGTTGAAGGGGTTGCTGAACCCACCTGACCCATCCTGCAAGTACTTGTAGCGGTGCCAGTTGGCCAGCTCGTTCGTGGTCACGTTGCGGGCCACCTGACTGGCCTGCGCAATCGCCAGCACTGCCACACTGATGGACACAAAGCCGCCAATGACCAGGAAGCACAGCACCCACACTAGCCGCTCTCCCCATGCGCCTGCCAGCACTGCCCCCCGCAGCTGCCCCACTGCTACTCCGCAGCTGGCCAGCAGTGCATACAGCTCCAGCCACAGGAACACCAGGAACGTGTGCCTATTCCCCTTGCCGATGGTGTTGCCCACCCAGGGGCAGTAGTGGTCAAACACCTCCACGCAGCGGTCTGTGACGCTGCAGTGCTTGGCGCGCAGCGGCCGCACAATCTTGCACGTCACGCACAGCTGCTGCCAGTTGCCGCACCACAGCGCAGGGCAGTCCAGCAGGCTGGCTTGGCTGCCGCTGCAGCCGCTGCCCCCATTGCCGCTGCGTAGCAGCGGCCCCTTGCCTGCTGCACCCCCGCCAGCGCCCGTGCCCCCAGGCACTGCCCCGCTGCTGCCCCCACTGCCGTTGATGCCGCCTGCACCGTGGCTGTGTGGGCCACTGCTGCTGGCAGCAGCAGCAGCAGCCGCATGAGCTGCTTTCAGCCGCTTCTCCCCCGTCCTGCCTCCGTCCCGACCTGTTGCCACGAAGCCGGGGTCACTGGTGGTGGTCTTGTGTAGAAACACAAGCCCTACACCTGCAGAGACCACCACCGACCAGGCTACTACGTTGAACAGGAACACACTACTACTACTGCTGCTGCTGGTGCTGCTGCTGTCGCCAGCACTGCCTAACCGTAGGCTGTTGCTGCTGCTGCCTGTGCCGGGTGCAGTGGTGATGCCCCGTGAGCTGCCATCCCGCAAGGCTGCTGAATAAGGGCCTGCTGCTGTTGCTGCTGCTGTTCTGCTGCTTAGGCTGTTGCCTGCTCTGCTCCCGCTGCTGCCTAGGCCTGCTGCTGTGTGCCCCGCTACCATGGCGGCTGCCGCAGACAGCTTGGACGCTGCTGCAGCGGTGCTGTTCAGCAACGCTACTGCTGCATCCCCTGCTGCTGCTGCCGCTGCTGCAGCTGCGCCTGCAGCATTTGCCCCACCCGGCTGCTGCGGCAGCTGCATGGGCCCGCTGCCGATGACCTTGGTCACAAATACCAGCAGCAGGCCCAGGATCAGCACCCAGATGACCGGGCACAGCTGCAGCTTATTCATCCAAGCGAGGCTGCCATGCTTGCCAAACCACGCATCCTCGGCACGCGCCTTGATCTCTGCTAAGTGCATGCCCAGGTAGCGGTGCCCCTTCTCCACTGCAAGCTGCGGCGGAGTGCTGCCTGTCACGTCACACGCTGACAGCGTGGGCAGCGCGCCACCCTGCACCAGCACAGTGCAGGCTTCCCCGTTGCCCTTGATTGCTGCCCAGTGCAGTGGCGTGCAGCCTTCCTTGTCTGGTAGCGCATACCGCGCGTCCAGCACCAGGAGCAGCCGCACACTGTCTGCAAATCCCTTGTACGCAGCCCAGTGCAGCGGCGTGCGGCCGTCGTTATCTGTGGTGTCACAGTCCACGCCCCACTTGAGTGCCAGGTGGTACAGCACTGCTGTCTGCCCATACTGTGCAGCTACATGGCAGGGCGTGTAACCCCGGTTGTCTGGTACACCAGGGTCTGCCCCGCCACGCAGCAGCGTCTCTATGCAGGCTAAGCTGCCTCGCACTGAAGCCCAGTGCAGGGCTGTTTGGCCGGTGCCATCTGCTGCGTTGACTGCTGCACCCTGAGCTAGCAGGAAGTTGGTTTCTACCACGCGATTATTGAGCGCTGCCCACTGCAGGGGGTAGTAGCCCTGCTCATCTGCTGCGTTCACACATGCTGGGTCTGCCTCCAGGAATGACATGAGCTTATCAAAGTCGCCGTAAGCACACGCCTTGGAGATGGTGTCTGTTGGGCAAGCAGGCAGTGCGGGACAGCAAGGGGTGGATAATGCAGCAGCAGGTCAGGCGTGCAAGCGATGCGCCCATGCAGCTGCGCTTTTTGCTTGCAGGAACGTCCGCACGGCCACTGACACAGCACAGACTAGCTGTCTGAAGCTGTTCAGCCACCATCATAGCTCGGTGACGGTTGCATGCAAGCATTGATGCAGCAGCTGCACTGGCAGTGCATGGCTGAGCAGCGGGCAAGCAGTTGGCAGCATGCCACTGCTAGTGACTGCAGTGCTCTCCTCAAAAGCTCTATGGTCAACTGGTCAGCAGCAAACGAACATGTTGGTGACAATACCCAGGCATCGCACCTATGACCTCTTGCTGCTGCTTGTTTGCCATGCTTGCTGTCTCAAAGCCCTGCCCGCCCAGCAGCTTAGATCAGCACGGCGGACCGAAAGCGGCACATCATCAACCGCACTGAGAGGGCTTTGGTGGTCAACCAAAAGAAGCAGTGCACAGCAGGTACAGTTGAACGAATTCTCGCGCGAGACCTACTGCTGAAAGTGTCGATCCAGCAGCAAAGCAAACGGCAAGTGCATTCACGTTCCAGTCACAGCTTTAAAATTATTCGTGTTCGCGAGCTTGAGGAGTATTGCAAGCCTGGGTTTGATGGTGCCCTAAATGACAATGAAAGTAGTTGAGTAGTCAAGCCCTCAATAAGCATGATCGAACGCGGAATTCAATGTTTATTACTGCTACTACTAGCAGCTGTGGCTGCACGTACATGGTTGGCCCTACCACTGAGTACAGGCCTGCACAGTACTGCATCATCAGCCGTTGCACTTCATACTCAAGATCACCACGCTCGTGCTACATTGATATCACAACTGATAGCTTGTAGTTGCCTTCAGCTCTAGGCTGTGCAGCCGGCAGTGAGAACCATCATTGGCACCCCCAGCAGCACAGCACTAGCGGCCGCAGCAGCGGCAACGTCCATGTGCGCCGGGCGGTTGCATCATCATCAGCAGCACCTGTGAGATGCTCATGCCCCCACCATCGGCAGAAAGCCAGTGAGCAGGAGCGCAGGTGCTGCGCTGCGTTGCTGAAGGCAGGCAGTACTACTTCTACAACACACAGCTCTGCTCAGCAGCTGCATCAGCGGCAGCAATGGCGCCTGTTGTTGACGAGGAGCAGCACTATGAGTCCTTCAACATGGACAACGATTACGAGGGGCTGGTTGAGGTGGACGGGGAGTTCATGTACAGGGAGAAGAAAAAGAAGCGCATGCAGACACGCGAGGAGCAGCTGTACGGCTACCAGAGCAGCGACGAAGAAGACGAGGGGTACAACAAACGTGGCAGCAAGCGCAGCAAGGCAGACTACTCCAAGCCTGTTGGGTTTGTGTCTTCAGGCGTGTTTGTACAGCAGCCACCAGAGGATGGGCAGCTGCAGCAGCAGCAGGTGCAGCAGCCGCAGCAGCGGCCTGGCAGTGCTGGTGGGGAGGGGAGCAGTGGCGCTGGGCTAGGGTTTGGGGGTGCTGGTGCTGGTTTAGGGTTCAGCAGCGGTGGCACTACAGGTGGCGGCCTTGGATTCTCATCTGCAGCAGCAGCAGCAGCGGGTGAAGGTACAGCAGGCCTCGGCTCAGCCAGGGCAGGGCTTGGGGCCGGCAGCGGTGCTGCTGCAGGTTTAGGGTTGATGTCTGGCGGCGGTACCGGTGGTGGGCTGGGGTTCAAGGCGGCAGCAGCAGCAGGTGGCGCTGGCGGTGCTGGCATTGGAATGGCACGGCACCAGCAGCAGCAACAGGGTGATGAGGATGATGACGCAGCAGATGAGGAGGCAGTGCTGCCAACTGCGTTTGGCCGGCGGTGAGTGGCTATGGCTGCTGCAGCAGATGTGCTATGCTACATGCACTGTGCTGTTTATCTGTATTGGTGTCTTCAGAAGGTTGGCAGTGGGTGGTGCGAAGCGCAATCACAATGCAGCCACATGTGCTGTGCTGGGTGCATAGGTGGTTGCTCGCCTTACTTCTCTGTTGGCTCGAGCCGCAGTACATATGTGTTGTGTATGTGACTTTGCTTCATACCTGCACAGCAGCAGCACCATCTCTGCTTTGTCTGCCACATAGCAGCACTGCAGCAACAGCTGCACTGGCACTCTGCAGAGCCCCCGAGCAGTCACCCGCAATCTCACATTCGTGCTGACCTTCCTCCACGCTGCTCCTGTCCTGGCCCTTCCCCCCCCCGCCACCCTGCAGCATCAAGGCCGCCGCGCAGCAGAAGATCCAGCGCAAGCAGGCTGAGCAGCAGCGCGCCTCCGACCGCGTTGCAGCGCGCCAGGCTGACCCCAAGTTTGCCGCCTTTGAGCAGCACACCAAGGGCATCGGCCAGAAGCTGCTGGAAAAGATGGGCTTCCAGCCCGGCAAGGGTTTAGGCAAGGCGAAGCAGGGTATAGCGAAACCCATTGAAGCCAAGCTGCGGCCTAAGGGCATGGGCATGGGCTTTGGGGACTACAAGGAGGCCAAGATGGTGGTGGCGAAGCCGGGTGCGGGGCTGGGGGCAGCATCAGCAGGGCCCAGCGCTGGGGATGCTGCTGCTGCTGAGCTGGAGCAGGAGCTGGCGGAGGCCACCGCCAAGACACAGGTGCGCTGCTGCTGCTTTGCTATTTGCAGTATAGTGATGGCGTTTTCCTGATGCAGTTGCTGCAGGACCACCATGATGCAGTACAGAAGAAGGGCTGTGGCATCAACCACTTTACAGTAGCAGCTGTCTCGGACGCATTTGCATGAGCTTGGATTGGTGCTGCTGTGATGCCTCATGCCTGATGTGTTTATGGGTCATTTGTGCAGCTGGTGCAGGATGCTGGTAGCAGCAGTTGTGCAGGTGCCAGACTTGGACCTTTCTTTGCAGGCGTGCGTGCTGCAGCAGCGCATCAACCCAGCACTCAGGTGGATCATCATCACTACTATCATGATTACCAACCCAGTGTTCAAGTGGAAGTGAAGGACGTGGCACCACACGCTCTGCGCATGCCTGATCTATTGCTACAAGCGCATGCCCCTGCAGCTCGTTTCTTTTTGGTGTTTTCAGCTCTTGCAACTGCAGTCGCTGCTGCTTACCTCTGCTGGTGCTGCTGCTGCTGCAGGCTCAGCTGTGGAAGAAGAAGGCCGCTCCCGCGCGCCAGAAGCGCACCTACAAGACAGCAGCGGAGGTGCTGGAGGAGGCTGCTAGTGGGGGCGCTGGCGGGGCCAGGGTGCAAGCTGCCCAGCCCATCCTGGACCTGCGGGGGCCGCAGGCGCGGCTCGTGACAGACCTGGAGACGCTCAACACGGCAGCAGGTGCGGCATACGGGGTGCTTGGAGGCGTGGCATCAGCGCTGTGGTGTGATAGTGTGTCGGCTGCTGGTGTGCCAGCTTGTGGTGTGCATCAGCTGTGCTGTGTGTGGCCGGTAACATGGCGTGTGTATGTGCCAAAGTGTGTGATGCCTTTATTACTGCACTGCACATGTTCGCAACTGCTTTCTCCGCTGTCAGTCTCAGCTGCTGATTAGCCACAATGAACCACTGCATGCCATCATCTCCTGCCTCTGCTGCTGCTGCTGCTGCGTTCAGGTGACGGCTCCGCGCCAGACACTGGGTCAGGCCCCCCCATGCCCGAGCTCGCGCACAACATGGGCCTGCTGGTCAGCCTCACAGAGGCGCAGCTGAGGCGGCTCGACGCAGCCCTGCAGCACCAGCAGGACACCGCAGCACTGCTGGCACAGGAGCAGAGCCGGCTCCAGCAGGAGGTGGCCTCCGCGGCAGCTGCAGCACAGCGCATCCAAGCCCTGGCAGGGCAGCTGCATGCAGTGCAGGACGGCGGCAGCCGCCTCACCCTAGAGCAGCTTCACGTGCAGTATGCTGCGATGGCAGCAGGCTACCCAGAGGAGTACATGCTGTACTGCCTGCCTGCTGCAGCGCTGGCGCAGGTGCTGCCGCTGCTGCGGCAGCTGCTGGCTGGCTGGCAGCCGCTACTGCAGCCGCAGCTGGGGTCTGATCAGTTCAAGGCGTGGCAGGGGCTGCTGGAGAGTGAGGGGGTGCGGCAGGCAGTGCTGGGCAGCTGGGAGGACAGCGAGGACCCGTATGGGGTGCTGGTGGCTGAGTTGGTGATGCCGCCCATACGGTGAGTGTTGGGAGTTAGTGGCTTGTTGTTCCTGAATCAGCAGTGTCGCACGTAAGCCTGAATGCTTGGGTGTGGGTCTGCAAGGGCGATGGAGGGATTTTTTGTCGTTGCTGCAGTGCTGGTGTCTGGGCTGGTGATGCTGCATATAGGGTAGGAGTTGCACAGGGAAGCACTCATTGCTCCTACTGTTGCACTCGGCCAGTCAGGACCCCCAGCATGGGGATTCTCACTTCTTGTCCCATGTTCACCTGTCTGCCTGACACTCTGCATCTGCCTGTTGCTGCTGCTGCTGCAGGTCGGCCATCACCACGTGGGAGCCGCGCTCCCCTGAGCCGCTGCTGGCATGGCTGGACACCTGGCAGCCGCTGCTGCCGCGTGGCGCAGTGCGGCAGCTGCTGACAGGCCTGGTCATGCCGCGCATCGCTGCTGCTGTTGAGGCGTGGGACCCCACGCGTGAGACGCAGCCCATCCACGCCTGGCTGCACCCCTGGCTCCCACACCTGGCTGCTGAGCTGGCTAGCGTGTACCCAACCATACGGTGAGCAGAATGATCTAGTCTGGCAGCATGTGTGGAGGACTTGAAGTCACCTTGTTACATAGAACGGCACTGCTTGTTGTGTATGTCACTTGTATGCGTGCAAGCATACTCCTCCCCTCTGTTCAGTTGCATGTACTGTTCAGATCCTGGTTGAACTCACCATGCATCCTCATTTTGGGTTGGTGGTTGACTCTGCCGCTGCCGCTGCTGCTGCCGCTGCTGCTGCTGTCATGCACCTTGCAGGCACCGCCTGAGCCGTGCGCTGACTGCGTGGCATGCCAGTGACGGCTCTGCACACCTGCTGCTGGCGCCGTGGGTTGGCGTGTTTGAGCCTGCAGACTGTGAGGCACTGCTGCAGCGCAGCATACTGCCCAAGCTGGCACAATCCCTGCAAACGGTGAGCGCCGCGCTGCGGGTTGTGCTTGGCTGGTCGGCTAGCTGCGTGGTGCTGGTGACACAGGATCAAGCTGGCCGCACTTGCAGCTGCTGACTAGCTGTGTTGGTTTTGCATGAGCATGCTTTGGTACTGTGGCTGCACCTGCTTGCTGCATGTTTGGGGTCTATACAGCAATGCGCAGCAGCTCAAGTGGCATGCTGTGGTCGCTGTTTCATGCCTGGTGGTGATTTCAGTGGGCCGTGGCATCTGTCATGCATGCTACATGTCATGCTGCTGCTGCAGGCCCAAGCTCTCTTGACGTGCCTGCTGCTGCTGCTGCTGTGCTTGCAGGAGCTTGTGCTCAACCCCCTCACTCCGCAGCTGGAGCCCTTCCACTGGGCCATGACATGGCACGGCCTGCTGCCCACAGGCCACCTGGCTGCACTCCTTGAGACGGCCTTCTTCCCGGCCTGGCACGCGCTGCTGCACCACTGGCTGTCGCACACGCCAAACTACGACGAAGTCACGCGCTGGTACCTGGAGTGGAAGGGCATGTTCCCGCAGGACTTGCTGGACCATCCGCGCGTACGCACAGGCTTCAGCACAGCGCTGAACATGATGAACAGTGCGGCAGACGGCCAGCCGCTGCCGCCGGCAGCACCTGCAGCAGCGCCAGCAGGGGCTGTGCCGTCGTGGAGGGCAGAGCTTGCGCCTGACCAGCCTGCCGCTGCGAAGCTGCCTCGCAGTGCTGGTGGTGCAGCTGTATCTGAGCCGAGTTTCAAGGACCTTGTTGCGCGCTATGCTGAGGAGCAGGGGCTTGACTTTGTTCCGCGTGCTGGGCGGCTGCACGATGGGCTGCAGGTGTATTCGTTTGGTGGCGTGAGCTGCGTAGTGGATGCTGCACATAGCCTGGTGCGGGCGCAGCTGAAGGACCGGGGCTGGGCGCCTGTGTCGCTTGAGAAGCTGCGGCAGGAAGCAGTGGCCCGCAGAGGCAGCTGATCCTGTTCTGTTCACACAGAAATGATCTTGCTGTGATCTTGTGCACATGTGCAGGCTTGGGGTGTGCGTGATTTTTTTGCAGTGTTATCTTTCCGCTGCTGTACAGCACATGTAGGGCGCGGGGCCAATGGCAATGATGCTACGGTTCGTTTGGTAACATGATGATGATGATGATGGGAGGCCGTTGCTCTCTGTGTGCATGGTATGTTCTGTCCTGGATCCCAAGCCGCCTGTGGGGCATGCGGGCTGGTTGGTAGCGTAACAGTTTTGGGCTGTATCAATGCAATCATAGCACACTCCTGCTTCCCTGATTCGATTTGATGTTGTTTATCTTATTTGTGCCCTTGCGGGCGAGGACAATGCGAACGGGCTGTGCCATGACAGTGCTGCGCTGGTACCAGCTGGCGGCAGTGCTGGCGGGCAGACACAGGAATTTGGCGCGCGTTCACTCCGGTAGCGAGCATTTGTGCCTATCATGTTGCAATACTTGCCTTAGTTTAAATTTGATTTATTTAATAAGATTTATCATACCTTTAGCAAACCACCGGCTACTGAACAGCGAACCCCATCCACCTGAGGAAGAAACGGAGCATACTAGCTGCGGAGGCCACCTCCTGGTGGAGCATTTCCACCTCACCAGCCCACTTTACACCTGCATCGTCTACTATGCTTAGTTAACCAAGCGTCCTCACAAGGACAGCCACCCCGAAACCACCCACTGTCCGGCAAGCTGGAAATAGCCTTCTGCAGTCCTCCACCTACCGTGCGTCCGCCATTCAGAATCAGCTACATCCTTTCAGTCTTCAAGAGCTTTTCTAAACCTTGACGAGCCCCGAAGACGCTGACTGAAGAAGCCAGTGCGGAGCAGCAGCTGTGCCGGAGCCTTGTCTGCTGGAGCAAAGACGCCACAAGGTGAGCAGCAGGTTTGGACCTGTATTGACATTTGCGGATATCGGGCTCTTTAGGTGAGCGCAGCAGCAGCTGTCGAGTGTCTGTGCAGAATTTGTGGTTGCATGCTGGTTTGCTTTCTTGGGCAGCAGCTGGGCCTCTTCACCCCCTATGCATATGCTGCACTACGCTTGCGACATTTCCGCTTGTACCCAGTGCTTCACTCGCCATTGTCAAGCACCAGCTGCCTCAAAAGGGCCTAGGGGTTGGCAGGCCTGCCTAGCTAGCCTATAGGCTGTTACTGCTAAGCAGTGCTTTTGTGAGTCTGTACAAACCTGCTGGTGTTATGGAGAGCGAAGCAGCAGCAGGTAGGCAAGTGTTTGTTGCCTTTTTGCTGTACAGCTCCCACCACCCCTATTGGCTCATGGCAGAGCAGCAGTGTGTATGTTTGCCGCCCTGCTGGTGATAACAGGCGATGGCAGAGCAGCAGTGTGTGTGTTGGCTACCTAGTCCCTCGCCAGCTACATAGCTGTATAAATCTACGCGTCCAAGCTCAGTTGGTTGGCTTTCTGTCGGCTACGTCTACGTGTCAAAACGCAGCTGGTTGGTTCTGTGTCGGCTACGTCTACCTTCAGCGGGGAGGCTCCTGCACTCCTGCACTAACCCAGGATTTGGCTGTATGTTTTCTGCATTGCAGTGTCCCTGCCAGAGTACAGTGCTGCTGCAGCAGTTGCGTGCTGCTGTCACATCTTCGAAATGGAAGGGCTGGCGGCCCACGCAAACTCACTGGCTTCTGGTACATACAGCAGCTCAAGCGTGCATCCAGCTACAGGTTTTGCGGTGAGAATGGCAGCTCTGCTTGCATACCAGCGCTAGCCGTTTGTGCAGCAGCAGTGAAGCTGTGCTTATCCTAAATGAAACACTCCCTGGTCCCCTCATTCATGTTGGGGGTGATCGCACCTGCACGCACCACCTCTCTGGTCCCCCCATCCATGTTGGGGGTGATCATATCTGCACGCAACACCTCTCTGGTCCCCCCATCCATGTTGGGGGTGATCATATCTGCATGCACCACGTCTCTGGTCCCCCCATCCATGTTGGGGGTGATCACATCTGCATGCACCACGTCTCTGGTCCCCCCATCCATGTTGGGGGTGATCATATCTGCATGCACCACCTCTCTGGTCCCCCCATCCATGTTGGGGGTGATCATATCTGCATGAACCACCTCTCTGGTCCCCCCATCCATGTGGGGGTGATCATACTGCATGCACCACCTCTCTGGTCCCCCCATCGTGTTGGGGTGATCATATCTGCATGCACCACGTCTCTGGTCCCCCCATCCATGTTGGGGGTGATCATATCTGCATGCACCACGTCTCTGGTCCCCCCATCCATGTTGGGGGTGATCATATCTGCATGCACCACCTCTCTGGTCCCCCCATCCATGTTGGGGGTGATCATATCTGCATGTACCACCTCTCTGGTCCCCCCATCCATGATGGGGGTGATCATATCTGCATGCACCACCTCTCTGGTCCCCCCATCCATGTTGGGGGTGATCATACCTGCACGCACCACGTCTCTGGTCCCCTCATCGTGGTTGGGGTGATCATATCTGCATGCACCACCTGACCGGTCCCCTCATCGTGGTTGGGGTGATCATACCTGCATTCACCACCTCTCTGGTTCCTTCATTCATGTTGGGGGTGAACATATTTGCACACAACACCTCTTTGGTCCCCTCATCCATGTTGGGGGTGATCATACTAGTATGTAATTGCATGCAAGTCGACTTGTTGGATGTCCAACCTCAACCGGTTGGTTTCTCGTCGGCTACGTCTACGCGTCCAAGCTCAACCGGTCGTTCTTTGTTGGCTACATCTATGCGTCCAAGCTCAATTGGGTGGTTTTTGGTGGGCTACGTCTACGCGTCCAAGCTTAACCTGGTGTTTGTTCGTCGGCTACGTCTACGCGATCGATTTACCGGGTGGTTCTTCGTCGGCTACGTCTTCGCGTCCAAGCTCAGCTCATTGATTTTTCGTCGGCTACCGCCTACGTGTCCAAGCGCATCAGTTTGGCTGCTGTTCAGCGGCTACCATCTACGTGTCCAAGCGCAGCAGTTTGGTGCTGTTCAGCGGCTACCGTCTACGTTTCCAAGCGCAGAAGGTTGGGTTCTCTTTGGCTACCGCCTACGTGTCCAAGCGCAGCAGGTTGGGTGCTGTTCAGCGGCTACCGCCTGCGTGTCCAAGCGCAGCAGGTTGGGTGATATTCAGCGGCTACCGTCTATGTGTCCAAGAGCAGCAGATTCGGTGCTCTTCGGCTACTGACTACGTGTCCAAGCGCAGCAGGTTGGGTGCTCTTCGGCTACCGTCTACGTGTCCAAGCGCAGCACGTTGGGTGCTGTTCAGCGGCTACTTGCCTACGTGTCCAAGCACAGCAGGTTGGGTGCTGATCAGCGGCTACCGTCTACGTGTCCAAGCGCAGCAGGTTGGGTGCTGTTCAGCGGCTACCGCCTACGTGTCCAAGCGCAGCAGGTTGGGTGATATTCAGCGGCTACCGTCTACGTGTCCAAGCGCAGCAGGTTGGGTGCTGTTCAGCGGCTACTTGCCTACGTGTCCAAGCACAGCAGGTTGGGTGCTGTTCAGCCGATATTCAAACCCAGCAGATTTGGGTGATATTCGGCGGCTTTGTCACGTGTCCAAGCGCAACAGGTTGGGTGCTGTTCAGCGGCTACCGCTACGGTGTCCAAAAGCGCAGCATGTCCACCACCGTCTACGTGTCCAAAGCGCAGCAGGTTGAATTATGATTCAGCGGCTACTTGCCTACGTGTCCAAACACAGCAGGTTGGGTGCTGTTCAGCTACTTGCCTACGACGTCAGGCACAGCAGGTTGGGTGCTGATCAGCGGCGCTACCGCCTACGTGTCCAAGCGCAGCAAGTTGGGTTCTCTTTCGCGGCTACCGTCTACGTGTCCAAGCGCAGCAGGTTGGGTGCTGTTCAGCGGCTACTTGCCTACGTGTCCAAGCCCAGCAGGTTGGGTGCTGTTCAGCGGCTACTTGCCTACGTGTCCAAGCACAGCAGGTTGGGTGCTGATCAGCGGCTACCGCCTACGTGTCCAAGCGCAGCAAGTTGGGTTCTCTTTCGCGGCTACCGCCTACGTGTCCATGCGCAGCAGGTTGGGTGCTGTTCAGCGGCTACTGTCTACGTGTCCAAGCGTAGCCGATTTGGTGCTCTGCAGCTACCGTGTTCGTGTCCAAGCGCATCAGTTTGGCTGCTGTTCAGCGGCTACCGTCTACGTGTCCAAGCGCAGCAGGTTTTGTTCTCGCTGGCGGCTATCGCATACGTGAAGTGCAGATGGTTGGTCTCTCTTGGGGTACGTCTCCCTGTTGGGGTACGTCTCCCTGTTCAAGCGCAACGGGATGATTCCTCGTTTGCCTCTTGGGCCAAGACAACTTCTTTGGTCTGAACAGATCTTGTTGCAACAGGTCTGCTTATGATCATCTGGCTGGCTGGACTTATGATGGGTAAAAGAACAAGGTGCAATGCTTTGCTAGTGCTGCTGCAAGCAGTCACTGAGTGACTCACGATCCGATTTGGCAGTTACGGTAACTGTCTAAGGGACGGACCGTCTGTCATGCCCTGATGATGAGTATAAAGTATACTGCACTCACGCCGTGAGCGGCAGCTGCAGCACCACACCAAGCCGCTTCAAGTTGACAGTTGGCACGGTGGTTGAGCACGTACAGTACAGGCTGTAAACAGCATGGTCAAGGTTCACGACAGCCATCTTGACAGCCACACCAGAACGATCTGTTGAGCGTTGGGCTCTGCGCAACATTGACCGTCAGCACCCATTCAGCAACTCGTACACCACCGCCGGCGTGCAGTGCACGATTCCTGAGGAATGTGCTGCTGATGACAGCCGGTACCATGCAAACAAACTTGTTACTTACAATCTAACACCTGCTCGAGCTCTGACCGCTGAATGCAGCAAAACAGCCGCTGTTAAAAAGTGGTGCACAGCCCACTGGCGGGCAGGCACACTGTGCATGATGCTGGGCCGCTACCAACACTCAGCAGCTGACGTCACAGTTCGGGCGTCTCATCGCCACGCCTGCATGCATGCGTACGCATCCCCACGGCGCCCCACGCACAATCAGCTGGGTGTTGGCAGCTGTTGAACTGCTTGCTGGTGCCACCAGAGACAATACTGGTAGGACAAAAGTGCAGATTGCTCATTTGTAAGTTCATATTCGACTAAGATGACATGCATACAGCATGCCATACACCACAGCAGCAAACATATGTGTACCATCGCCACCAGCTCATACACATTCTAGGTCAAGGGATGATAGCTGGGAAGGGGCGCCCTAACACCATGGCTTGTGGCAGGGGCCTTGTGAGAGGCTACTGTAGCCGGCGGCTACCGTAGTCGGGGACTCTCGCGCTGCCATTCACAGCCCTCTGCAATGTTGACCTGCATGGCCCAGGCAAATTGTGTTTGCATACAGACACATGCTCCCCCCCCCACTCATAACCACTGCTACACTACAGCTGCATCAAAAGTAATGTACTACACATTGCAAAGGATGCCACTTGTCCCCTAAATCACATGTTGGCAGCGTTAGGAACGCTTGAATGTCTCCATACAGTGGTTGCTGGAATCATGTGGTTGACCACGTCGCAATGTTGTGACAGTAACTCAAGCATGGCTGCGGCAGCAGTCACCACAACAGCGACGGGTACAACATCAGAACAACGTAACATGAGCCAATGCCACCATCATACGCAGTATAGAGCAAGCAACAGCTTGACCTACTTCAGCAACACCAGCAGCAGCAACCCTGCTGCTGTCGTCATCGCATGCCACTTCCACTCGCGAGCAAGCGCCCAGCTGGGCCGGCGTTGCGCCCCAGGCACGCTTGACTCCCCACCAGCATGCTGCCTCAATGCCTGCCGCTCTGTTGCTACTTGCTGCTGCATGCCTGCAGCAGCAACCACCAGCTGCTGCACTGCCTGCCGCTCTGTTACGACTTGCCGCTGCATGCCTGCAGTAGCAACCAGCAGCTGCTCTACTGCCAGCCGCTCTGCTGCTACTTGCCGCTGCTGCTGCTCTGCAACGCTCTTGGTCTCAGCTAGCCACCTGGCAACACATGCTGCAGCTGCACGTGTTGGCTGCTGCAGGTCACTCGTCACACCCTCCACAGCTTCAGGGTCTACCAAGCACAGCTGCTTCAGCAAAACTGCTGCATTCTCCATGCGGCTGGCTGCTGCTGCTGATCTGCATGCATCGTTCAACACGCTAGCATCTGCTGCAGGCCCCAGAGCAGCCACCACCAGCCGCACACCCTCTGAATCTGAGTGGTCTGCTGCAAACAGCAGTGTAACTTTCGACGTCCTGGCCCCCTTGTTCAGCAGTAGCTGCACCACTGCTGAGTGCTGTTTGCTGAGGGCCATTATCACAGCTGCGACTCCGCTGTTTGTATCGCTGTTGATGCTGGCTCCACGACCCAGCAGCAGCTGCACCATATCAACTTGGCCCCGTCCGGCTGCTAGATGCAGCGGCGTCAGGCCTTCGGTGCTGGTGCAGTTGACTGATGCGCCGTGGTCAAGTAGCATTTTCACCATTGCTGTGTCGCCTGATCTTTGCTGCTCGATGCAGGGAGGCAATTCCATGTTTATTAGCAGCGTGCACACATGCGCCCAGCTGCAGCAGCAGCTTCGCCGCCTCAGAGGAGCTACGTGCCACTGCCATTGACAAAGGGGTCTCCTCACTATCACTGCGTGCATCTATGCCTGCTCCTGTCGTGAGCAGAAGCTGCACCACATCCACCTGCCTGTGTATGCTGCAAAGTGCAACGCAGTGCAGCCTTGCATGCACATCTGCACCAGACTGCAGCAGCAGCTGAGCCACGTCGCTGGGGCCTGATCGTGCTGCAAGGTGCAGCGGCGTCCAGCTGGCTGCAGCTGACCTGGCATTCACCTCTGCCCCTGCGTGCAGCAGCTGCTGCACTACATCACTCCAGCCTGCGTCCGCTGCAAAGTGCAACGGCGTCCACCTGTCAGTAGCTGACCTGATATCAGCTGTTCTGGCATCTACTTCTGCACCTGCCTGCAGCAGCTGACGCACCACTTGCAGGTGGCCCCTGCTTGCTGCAATGTGCAGTGCTGTCTCGCTGGCTCTGCGTGTCTTGAAGTCTACATCTGCACCTGCCTGCAGCAGCTGCTGCACCACTTGCAGGTGGCCCCTGCTTGCTGCAAGGTGTAAAGCGGATGTGCCCTCAAAGGCCTGATCCACTGTCATGCCACACTGCTGCAGCAGCAGCTGAACTACACTGCCATGCCCCGCTGCAGCTGCGGCCTGCAGCGGTTTCCACGGCTGCAGGGTCACCTGCTTCAAATCAAGCACTGACACAATCAATTGGATGATGCCGGCATGGCCCATGCTTGCTGCTGCAGCCATACAATAAGGCAGATGGGGCTCCAGGCTAGCGCTGCTGCTGTTGCCCTGATGCTGCTGCCTCTGCTGCTGATGATGCTGCAGCAGCAGCTCCAGCACCTCTTGCTGCCCCGTCACGCAAGCTGCGTGTATTGCTGTGAAGCCTCCTGGGCTAGCTGCATCGAGGGGCACGCCACTGTCCAGCAGCTGCTGCACACAAGCCACCTCGCCGACGCTGGCACTATTGAGTAACTGATGTGTCTGAGAAAGAATTTTAATACACACGTTGACAGTCACCGAGTTTGTTAGCCTCCGGACGCTGCAAGGACAGGCCGTACGTTCAAGTCAGCAAAGCTACGCATCGGCGCATTCACAGGCAACTAATGTAGGGTTGCTTTGATACCAGCGCAGGTGGCTTGAAGATATTTAATTTTGTTGGATACTGTCAAGCCAGTCTAAGCTGTCAGCTGTTTGAACTTTGACAGGGTGTGAACCCTACAAGGACTGGACCCCTGTTCGCTCAGCGACGCTGTGCTACTGCTGAATTGTGGGTTTGTTCACGTTCTGCCCACTTTCATCTTTTGCTGTGCTGCTGTTTTCAAGTGCACAAGCATCGCTGATGAAGTAATGGCTCTCGCAACACCCGCGGTTCCTCAAGGAGGCCTGCAATTCGCCAATAGAGTGATCTTGCACATAGATCTGGACTGTTTCTACGCTCAAGTGGAGCAGAAGCGACTGGGCATACCCAGGGAGGTGCCATGCGCAGTACAACAGTGGAATGGTGAGCAGCAACTGCTTGCAGGCAGCCCATGGTGTTGAAGCTGCTACCATCCGAGACGTGCTGGCAGCATGGTAGATATTTATAATCTGTCACCAAAAACACCTGAGCGCCGTTGAAATGGACCTGGACATGCAGTTTCACCAGCAGTTGTCCTTGCGGTGTCCGCAACATGCACATCTTTCTCTTGCCGCTGCATCTGCAGGCCTCATCGCTGTCAACTACGCTGCCAGGGCTGCTGGCGTCACACGCCACATGCGTGTGGCTCAGGCCAAACAACACTGCCCAGAGCTGCGCCTGGTGCACGTGCAGACCATAGGCTGTGTGCAGCAGCAAGCAGGCACTGCAGGCGCAGAAGGCACCAGCACTGCAGCTGATGCAGCAGCATGCAGCCCAGTCAAGTCAGTAGCAGCACCTGATACTGCTGCTGCTGCTGGCAGTGGCAGCAATGCTGTAGATGGTGCAGCAGCGGCAGCAGCAGCAGCAGGTGATGTGGAGGGCTCTGCACTGGACAGGGGCAGCAGCAAGGCCTGCCTGCAGCGCTACAGACGGGTAAGGGGCCTATGCAGCGCCATGGATCTAGGGTGGGCGCCCAGCAGCTGCATTCTACACAGTATAGTTGCCAAATTGACAACGCTCTGCACAAGCATGCATGGGCCCAAGCGCAGCAGGTTGCAGCCGGTGTCGACTGCTCATCTATGTGCTGCATTCTCTAGCGTGCCGCATTCAGCAGCATATCATGCCGCAGTGTGCATGGATGCTTTTCGTGCTCCGCTTCAGTGATGTAGGGTTTATTCTGGCTTGTGAGCAAAGTCGTGCGGCGCAGACATGTCCTTCCCCACTGGCAAGCTCCTGCAGGCACTGCCGCCAGGCCCAGCAACTGGCACTGCTGCTACTGCTGCTGCTGCTGCTGCAGGCGTCTGCTGAGATCATGCGGCTGCTGGGCCAGCTCACTCCCGGCTGCCTGCTGGAGAAGGCCTCCATAGATGAGGTGTACATCGATGCAACGCCAGCAGCGGTGCGCAGCACTGACCAGCATGCGCTGTTAACGCGATTTGCTGTTGCAGCCAGAGCGTAACATAGGGTTGCTACATGTGGCGCTGCAAACCAACAACCCCCACTTCATCTGTGCGTTGCTTGCATTTGAGCTTTCTCTTGCACGTTGAAAGGAGTTTCGCTGTGGTGTGCAACTGTGCGTGTGTGTGCGTGTGCAGGTGCGTGAGCTGGCAGCAGCGGAAGGCAGCAGCGGCCCAGCAGCAGCAGCAGCAGAGGGCGACCATGGCCCGCCTGCGGATGACGGCGAGGAGCATGATGCCGGGGGTGCTGCTGCTGGCAATGGCGGGTCTGGTGTCGCTGCGCTGCTGGCGCATGCAGCTGGCTCCAGCGTGGTGCTGGGGGAGGGAGGGCTGCGGCCTGACTCTGCATATGACCGGCTGGCAGCAGCAGGTGGGCACGTGGGGCGATTGGAAGCTGTTATAACAGCAGCTTTGTTCTGTTGTCTGACAAGGGTTGCACTGCATGCCGATGGTTTTGGATGTTCATGATGCCCATATAGAAGACGTGCATATGTTGCTGCGCAGTAGCCATGCCTATCCCTCACCAGCAGTGCAGCATGCAAGGATCGTGCAGCTCCACCTGCAGCAGACCACACTCGTAGCTTGGTGGGCCAGACTCTGCATATGACAGGCTGCTGCAGCATGTGTAACAGGATCTGCAGCATCTGTGCTTTGGACGACCTGCATTGCATTGCATTGCATTGCATTGCATTGCAGCGGTGAGCCTGTAAAGCCTTGCAATGTGCTGTCGCTGCCACGTGCTGCTGATGCTGCTGCGGCTGGCGCTGCGCCGCGTCACATATTTTTGAGGCACCCCCCTGTCTACATGCGGAATCACATGTAACTAATTTGCCGACAGGTTAGTTACATGTGGGTCCAGTCACCATCTTAGATGGTATGGCGAAAGCCGAAGGAAGGATGCTGCTAATGTCCTCGCGACTCTCCGCAGGACTCCGTCGATTGCTGGCTATATACACACCGGCCCTGCTAGGTATGCAGTCCACCGTATGGGGTGATTCCCACATGCTGCCTAGTAAGGGGTGTAAGGGTCTGGGTGGTCTACCTTACACCGAAAATAGAGAGAATAATCAGTCTGCTTTCCGCCTCCCCAGTGGGTGAGGCGCGGTTGCCGATGCCGAAAGGTATGGCTTACAAGGATTGATTATTATTATTATTATTATTATGGTATGAGCCACCCCGAATGAACACATTGTTAACACGTGACGGATAGAGATTTGCCATCACAGCGCAGCGTCTGCGTGGCGAGCTGCAATCACCTAACACACGGCTACTTACATCTCCGCTGCTGCTGCTGGCGCCGCGCTGCGCCGCGTTGCAGGTGCCATCATCGCTGAGCGCCTGCGTGGCGAGCTGCAGCCACCTCACACAAGGTTACCTACATTTCCGCTGCCGCTGCTGCTGCTGGCGCCGCGCTGCGCCGCGTTGCAGGTGCCATCATCGCTGAGCGCCTGCGTGGCGAGCTGCTGTCGCGACTGTGCTTCACTGCCTCTGCCGGCATCGGGCCCAACAAGCTGCTGGCCAAGATTGGCAGCGCCAAGAACAAGCCCAACCAGCAGACGCTGCTGCTGCCACGCGCAGTGCAGGACCTCATGCAGGTGGGGCAGGGTGCTGTATACTCTGGTTGGGTGAGGGTGTAGAGGTGTCTGCATGCTGATTTCATCTAGTTGAACTTGAATGCGGATGCTGTTCGTGCAGTGCAGGAGGTCATGCAGGCAGGACAGGATGGGGGGCAATGTGGGCCTCAATTCACATTCACATCAGTTGTGCGCGCTGTGCATGTGACCTTGCGGCATCTGTTGAGCGCTGCTTGATGCAAGCTGGGCCAGCAGCAGCTGCTCCTCTCATCAGCATTACACATTTACCGGTGCTGCTCCTGCTGCTGCTGCTGCTTTGTTGCTTTCCCTGCAGGACCTGCCTTTGGGCAAGGTGAAGGGCCTCGGGGGCAAGCTGGGCCAGCAGCTGGAGGCGCTGGGCGCACCCACGGCAGGTGCAGCTGCTGGCCTGGCATACGACAGCCTGCTGGCACACTTCGGGCCCAAGGCAAGGTGCGGAAAGGGTGATGATGTGATATGTGGCACTGTGTGCCTCTGCAGTCAGGCAGGGCTGGGCCGGGGGCAGTCAGCTTTGATGTGTGCTGGGATGCCAGTGAGCAGCCACAGGTGGCAGCTGTGGTTTGAGTCTTGCAGGACAGTGTTCATTGCACTTGGGCCGCCATGCCGTGTGTGGTCTGGGCACATGGGATGAGGTGCAGATGCATGAATGTTTCAAGTACAATCAGCAATGGGCAGGTGGCTGCTAGCCCTAACGCCCTGCCACAAACACTTGCCGTATGCCACCTGCCATGTGCCCTGCATTCAACGCAGGCTGAGCTGCTGCGCTGCTGGGTTTGCCGCAGGTGGGTGTTCAACACGGTGCGCGGCATTGATGATGAGCCAGTCACTCCGAAAGACAAGGTGGGGTGATGCACTGTACGCACAGCTAGCCTCACCGCCCTGTGTTCCTCACCTAGGCTGCTGCCGCTGCTGATAAGCGCTGCTGCATTAAGCTTGGCTGATATGATGCACAGCGGTCAGTTTTGCTTATCCAAGTCTATACTCGCTAGCCTGCCTGCATGCAGCTGTCTAACAGACATTGCACCACCTCCTCATCGTACTGCACCTGTGCCGCACGCTCCTTTCCTGCTGCTGCTGCCAGGTCAAGTCCATCAACTCCTGCAAGAGCTTTGAGCCGCTGTCCGCGCTGGCCCCCCTGCAGCAGTGGCTGGGCGTGCTGGCTGCTGAGCTGGCGGAGCGCATGGCTGATGATGACGCAGAGCACGCACGGAGGCCACGCAGCCTTGGTGAGCTGGATGCTATCTGTAGATGTCTATGTTTATGCACTGAACATGTGTTGTTGTTCTCTGCTTGTCAGATATTCTTATCGTGCGGGTGTTCTTTGTAGTTGGATGTTGATGCAGCTTGGCAAGTTAGCGGCCCTCTCCCTTTTTTTGAGTACTGCTGACCTCTCAGAGTGCATTGGCTGAGGATGCAGCAGAGCACACTGTGCGACACGCCCGGCGGCCAAGCAGTCTCGGTGAGCTGAAATGCTAGGCAAGCTTGTCGTTCGTCCGTTGCTGGCCAGTTTGCGGAGCTAGACAGCAGCATTGGCAGCAGCCTTCATCACCACCGTATCGCCCTCCAGCTGACATGCTGCTTTTGCCTATTGTCCTGCTGCCTGCCTGCCTTTGCTTGCTGCTGCCTGTTATGCTTGCAGTGCTGCAGTACCGCAGCGCATCAGCCGGCCTGTCAGTTGGCAGCCGCGGCACCCCGGACCGCAGCGTGCGTGGCGCCATGCCTCCTGCTGCCAGCAAGGACGGTTTAACCGCTGACGTCATCGCTGCTGCAGCGCTGCAGTTGTTCAAGCGCATCAAGCCAGCGCCCTGGCCTGTTGTGCGGCTGGCGCTTGTCGCGACGGAGTTTGTTGAGCAAGGTGGTGGTGGAGGCAGCGGTGCTGCTATGGCCAAGTTCCTGGCTGGTGGGGCGGGTGGGGCTGGCACGTGCACAATTTCACAACAGCAGCATGGCGAGCACAGTGAGCAGGCTGCAGGGGGGTTAGAGCAGCAGGGTGTTGGAATGCAGAAGATCAGTGGCAGCGCCCGCTTCAGCAGCGGCACTCAGCGCAGCAAGCATGGCAAGCAGCATCAGGGCCAGCTGCACCTTGAGCAGTTCCTGCAGCCAGAGAAGACAGATGCAGGGCAGCAGCAGCCGCAGCAGCACCAGCAGCAGCAGCTGGGTCGGCATGATGAAGGGATGAAGCATGCAGCAGCACCACACCCAGCATCCACTAGCATGGTACGGCTTGCACACACTGCCAGCTCATCAGCCGCAGCAGCACCTGCTGTTGCACCTGCTGCTGTCCTCCAACCTTCCACACTCGCAGCAGCTGCAGCCGCTGTGCCAACCATACCCTTGGTTGAGCCGCACCTGGGTACAGAAGCTGCCCAAACACCTGCACCACCAGACACAACAGCAGCAGTGGCAACTGTCGAAGGCAGCACTACAGCAGCAACGGCCTCAGCTCGGCCGTCAACAGCAGTACCAGCAGCAGGCGTCACCCCCTCAGCAACAGAGCAGCAGCAGCAGCAGCAGCAGCAGCAGCAGTTGCTGTGTCAGGTTGATGTTGCTGAGCAGGCACGCATACTCAGGGACATTGAGATCCAGGGCATGCTACAGCGCAGCCAGCAGCAGCAGCACGGCAGGCCACCAAGCACAGCCAGCAGCAACAGCAAGAAGCGGGCTGCACCTGGCAGCAGCAGCAGGGGCACACAGCCTGCGAAGAAGCAGGCAGGCAAGCAGCAGGCAGGAGGCAAGCAGAGGAGCATATCAGACTTGTTTGGGGCGCAGAAGAAGGGTTGAGAAGTGCACAACAAGCCACCGTTTGAACTGTATTTTTGGAGGCAATTTCAGGTTGCAGCACCACCCAAGCGTTGAGAGTACTTGGCTGAAGGTGCCTGAGCCAGTTTCTTTTGGTGAGTGGGTTGCTTCTGTGGTGTTGGCGCTGCCTGGTGTGCTGTGCTGCGCTGTTGCAGCAGGTGACGTCGTGTGGTGCTTGCAGCTGGGCAGGTGCATAGGCCTGCTACGCATGCACTTTGTTGTTTTGGCTGCAGTGCAAGTAGCAGCTGGTGTGCTGAACAGCTTGCTACGCAGGTCAGCTGCAGCTACCGAGATTGGGCATATCTGCACTGCGCTCCTGCTCTTCTCCAGTCAACAACTGGCACAACTGCATGCCAATTCCTGCACTTGCAGAGGATGCTGCTGCCTATGGGGCTCCTTTGTTGCAAGTTGAGGACTTTAGCGAGTTCGGCAATGGCACAAAAAGCGCAGGGCATGGAATCGAAGGGGGTACCACCTCCTATAGGGAGCTCTCGCCAAGGGCCGGCCCGGAAAAAGAGCGCTAACGATCGGGGCACTTTCACGCCCGATCTGCAAACGCATTGGTAATGTAATTACATTTAAAGTGCACTGCCCATATCGGATCGTGCATCGGCCACAAATGTCGCTGAGGGGCTGTAAAGTAACACTCAGGCGGCTTCCCGGCCCGGCGAAAATTGCGGTTTGAATTGGGGCCATTTGAAGCCTTGAATGCCACCGCATTGGCATTTTAAATACATTAAAAATGCGTTGAGCATGTTGGAGCCTGTATCGGATTTCTTGCTCAACTTGCTGATGCACTAGTTGCTTGCATTGCTGACGCCTGCTATCTTTTTGTCTGCCTGTGCTGCTGCAGTGTCTGTAGGTAGACTCTACTTGCTGGCTGACGGCATCAGGCGATGCACAGCAGTGATGTTGGCGCAAGGCCGCACGAGCACACGCCGCGCACAGCAGCAGTGGAGGCCGTGCAGCAACGTATAGGAGGAGGGCAACGGGGGCGTTACACGCAGCCTGTCTTCTTCTGTGGCGGGCAAGGCCTGCACCACTGGAGAGCTCTGCGGCTGCACCTGGCGGTTGAAGGCGTCAGCCGTTGCGTCATGGAATATCTGTCGCCTTCCCTACCATCTGTGCTGCTTGTGCAGATTGCAACAGGATTACATGCCAGCAAACCGCACTGCTGCTCGGCGCCTGATTGGCTGTGTGCGGCAGCACTAGAGGCATGGCCGCATGTCTGCTCTTGGGTTTGGCGCTCTATCATAGATCGTGGCCAAGAAGAAGAAGAGGGGTTACAGGGTGTGTTCAAGCGGCTACGCCGCAACGGACACCAGCTAGAAAAAGGATGCTGCGAACAGCTCAGCTCAGACTGTCACTCAAAAGGAGGCTGAACCCCAGAAAAACAGCCCCTGTGTGAGAGGCATGACATTTGGTGTGCAAGCACAACCGTCTTTCTCATCACACGCAATGTTGGTGTATCAGAGGGTATCTGATCATGAAAGCAGTAGTCTAAGCAGTGTCAGTGACAGCAATCTATACATTTTGCAGTACAGGCGGCGGGCTGAGCTCGGGCGTCTAACACTAGCTCAAGAAAAGCAGGTCGGACTCAAGGCAGCTGATGGAATATGCAAGCAGAGGGCCGACCAGCTGCTGAGGGTGTGACATCTCTGCATTCCAGCAGTTATGCAGTGACCCACAACATCCACCCAAAAAAAGGACTGGCCGCCTCTGGCTGAGATGGTTGTTGAGCATGAATAAAAGCAAGCAAATACATGCATACACAGGCTGTCATCTGCGAACCACACGTAAGCCATTGCCGCGCAACACTGTGTGCCAAGCAATGAACGGCTGACATGTGAGCAGTTGAATCCTATGCCGACGAGGTACCCGGGCCGTAGCAGCAAAGTCAGCAAGTGCATCCCAGAAACACCCAACAGCCGCTCGCACTGCTACTTGTTCTACCAGCACGGGGATAGTCAACTGATGAGACACCGCCCAAGCCACCTTGCGGCCATGCTCAAACGCATGTATAACTGCCAAACAGACCATATCCCACACTAGCCGATGCATGTCACGGTGAGGGGCACATGCCAACCACAAGGCGCTGCACGGCAGGCTTGCACCTGCCGCCAACAAGTTGAATGCATGCAGCTGACTTTCAACCTCTGTGCGTACAGCGACCGCAACAGGACATGTCCAGAAATATATCAATGTTACTGACATTGTAACACTCAAGTGCAATACAGTACTTATGATAGCATCAGCCTCTCCCTGACATCGCCTTCTGCGGTGTCGCTCACTACACGGACGCCCTCGGCCAGCCGCACATCAGTGCTGCAGCATTTCATACCATCTTGGCCTTTGTCACAGACTCTGTGCGCACGGTGCGGTTCCGCTGAGCAGTCATTGCAGATTGCCAGCAGGGGCGTTGTTGAATGCTACGTCCGGCTTCAAACGACGGTCGTGGCGGCGATGAGTATGCAATATGCAGCAGCACATTCCTGCAAGAAAGAGAGCATGTGTATCATGATTAGATCTGAATGTATGGTGCAGCTGTTTCGAGAACAGTGTAATGTCAATGCACTTCGAGCACCGGACATGCCGCACCTGAGTGGCACCTGAGTGGCACCTGAGTGACACCTGAGTGGCACCTGAGTGACACCTGAGTGACACCTGAGTGGCACCTGAGTGACACCTGAGTGGCACCTGAGTGGCACCTGAGTGGCACCTGAGTGGCACCTGAGTGGCACCTGAATGGCACCTGAGTGACACCTGAGTGGCACCTGAGCGGCACCTGAGTGGCACCTGAGTGACACCTGAGTGACACCTGAGTGGCACCTGAGTGTTAGTTAGTTAGTTAGTTAGTTAGTTACACAGCCTATAGTGTTGGTATCCTTGTCATACAAATTAGTGGTCATGAAGAGAGAAATTATATTTGTAATTGGGCATGTACTGGATATCTGCTGCTATGGGGCCAAAACATAGGAGCCAGGTGAGTAGAGCTGGGGTATGGCTTTCTAAACGGGTGTTGAAGAACACTGACAATCCCAGACACTATTGATTTCACCGAACTGACTATGGTTGGAGCCATAACACGGCCAGGTGTGGGGGTGAAAACCAACCTAAAACCCACCATATGTTATCCCGTTGGCACAGTCCTGGACATCAATGTTACTCTAGTGACACCTGAGTGACACCTGAGTGACACCTGAGTGACACCTGAGTGGCACCTGAGTGGCACCTGAGTGGCACCTGAGTTTCCAAGGCAGGCTGCCCGCGGCCGCCAGTGTTGCTGAGCATCTGCACAGCTGTTGCGTCTCTGCGCCCATTGTGTGCATGGGCCATGCAGCCTAGACTGGGCTGCTTGTTGTTCGTTCAACCATGCCATATGGCACAATGTGGCATGTCATGCCATGTGCCATATTATATGGCATGATGCAGTGCTTGGATGCTCCATCCGACAGTCAGGTAATTACAGATACATCATCAGCACTGCTATGACAACTTGTCAGTGTTGAACACTCCCCACACACCTGTTGATCAACATCGTGATGTAGCGCAACGCTTACGGTCACGAGGTGCAGCAGCTCTGCCTCACTACCTGACAGGGACCGTCCCGGGGCCCCCGGGACATGGGCCATGTCTGCTGTGACACTATCTACACTAGTTGTGTGAATTTCGTGGCCCATTTGTTACCCGACTATGCCCGGTGGCTGGGCGATGCAACGTTGCTAACACCTAGCCAATAAAGGTTGCCACAAAGGTCTTGGTAAAACAGGGTGTTTTACATGAACTGTGCAACAGCAGACCCATCAAACATGCTTCCTTTTTGAAGCACAGCTAGGGAAGCAATGCCATGCATGTCTCCTGTAACATCCTTGCTGAACAGGTGAAGACACTTCCTCCATCATCACCTAATTCAGTATTGCAAATGGCATCACCAACAGCCTGAACATGGCCTGAGATTGCATGATTTTGCATGCAAAACACACACAGCAGTGGCAGCAACAGGAACTGCGCCAACAACTCTGAGCTGCCCCATGCTGTAACCTACAAATGATGTGGTTTCAATACAATACACTGGAGTTTCTACCTGGATGAACTGCTGTGCCAGCAACACCCTCAAGCAGCAGTTGCCAGCCTGAATACAACAACACAGCAAGCAACACAAGCAGCAGCACAGCAGAACCACAGCAAAACACAAGCACAAGCCTCACACACACAGCAGGGGCATACAGCCAGAAGCTTATACAGGGCAATGCAGCCAAAAAGAAGAGCCTTTGATTTACTGCTGCGGCGGCGGCTGACGGCTGAGGCTAAGGCGCGCGCGTGATATTTGCTGTGTGAGACCAGCAGGAATCGAGCGTGCGCTCACTGAGATCACACGCCAACACACGACCACTGTACCATTGGAACAGCTAGCACAGTTTGCCCTGGCACATGTACTATCGATACAAAAAACCGAGCTCATTAATATGAGCTCGGTTTTTTATTTTAAAAACACTGAGATTTTGACAGCAAAAAGCAATAGCGCGATTTCTTTTGTGGAAACCTTTACATGCGCATGACCATACCCCAGGTGGCCAACCAACAAAAAGCAACCAGATCCAAAGTGCATGATGCAGGAAGCAATCAGTTGACTGCCACGATCAGTTGCATCAATGAGATGCGCGAGCATTGCTGTGAGTGTCGGGTCTGCAACTGACCCTAACCACCAAAAGCTGTGCAGCTCACAGCACACTGTTGCAGCTGTAAACACATCCCTGCTCCACATGCTACCCCTTAGATGCAACTAGTTTTAATTGACAGCAAAACCAAAGAAAATATGTGAGAACAATCAATTCAATCAAAAACAATCAATCAATAAATCTGCTGGTCAGATATCAAATTCAGCATGTTGTTATAAACACCACTGCAGTGTTGTGCTCCCACTTCCCCACACACCCGGGACAGGTGCATCCTAACAACGGCAGTTTTATCAGAAATGGAAGTGCAGGAGGACAGCCAGCTCCGATGGAGCTATTCCCATGGGAATTTGTCAATTCCCTTTGCCGCCTTCCCACCGGAGTAACCATACCAGCTAAGCGGACTGAGCCTTTTTCATGCAGCGGGTATGGCGGTATCTGGTACCCCACTGCGGGGCGTTTTGTCGGCCGTCATATTCATGCAGTTGTTCACCCGTTGCATGCCCACACAACAGCATCATGTCGCATTGATGATCAATGAAATGCTCCAAACACTCAATCAAGCTCCTCAAGATGTGCAGCGGCAAATTGTATGCCACACACCAAAGTTTGATGTGGTCCAATGCTGCAGAGGATCTTTGATTGCAAAACGCTCTGCCAAATCCATGTTGTCCCTTACTGCACATAAGCAGGATTCTCGGGCTGCTGGCACGGACTCGGTCGCTTTGGAAGAGCTTTCAACTACGCTGGCTCTGGCTTGGCCTCGGCAGCCTTGACAGGCAGCGAGGCAGCAACTGTGTGGCTGTTCTTGTCATACTCGCCAGAGCGCTGGAGCTGAGCACGGCATGAAAATAATTGGAAACGCAAGGGCAGGAGGTTTCAGGTGGATGCCAGCAATCTACATATACTGAACAATATCATCGAGTAATCTGCATGTTGTGAACGTAACAGGCTGCCACAAAACAGCATCTCAATGTCCATTCACAGTTCCGCTCTGATAATCTATTTACTGCTGGCAAACCACACTGAGCAGGAGTTCAATAGCTATGGCATTCTTTTTAAAGCAGTAGCAGTACTCCCACCTTGAACTTCTTTATCTCCAGCAGCAGCCCCGCCAGCAGCAGCAGCCCAGTCACAACCAAGGCAGGGGCCAACCAGTTAACCAGGTTGATGCCAGAAAGGTCATGGATGAGGGAAATGCCCATATAGCATGCAGCAGTGCCTGCAGCAAGGGTAGAAGGGGCACAATCCTGGTTTGGTATCACCTCATGAAATGAAGGGATTGTAAGAAGGCCATTTGATCACGAAGTGCCACTTGCAGTGCTCGTTTTTTTGAGTGCCTGTTCGACTCATGTGCATCCAACCTGACTATGTTGTTTTCCACACTGATTGTCCCACATCTGACCGTAGCATTATTATGGGCCCTGTAAATTTTTTTCGTTCCCAGCTCGGGAGCTTATTATGAATCATTCATAATTTATGGTAACATTATAATTATTGTTTGGCCGTAACCATAATGAGATGCAGCAAGCTGTAGCCAGTGAGGGCAATCATTATGCCGCCTGACTAAAGATATTCCAAAAACAAAATGTCATGCTTGTACACGGATCCTGAATCAACACTGCTTTAATCGCACCCATCAATAGACTGAGCCAGCCCCAGATCTGATGTGCACGTCTCCACGGCCGCCTGCCCCTGTTGCCCAGGTTTGGCCTCAGCACTCCTAGCAGTGCCTGAACCAACATCATGGCAATGGTTGTCATGCCCACAGCTCGGTGGCCTGCATGAGGCAGCAGCAGGCCGCACAGCAGGAAGATATAAGTTCAAGATGACCCATGACGGCCGAATGTCGAGCAGGGCCGAATAAGCATTCAGACTAGCACTGCTTGCTGTTTCAGCTGCGCTGAAACGCCCAGGAGCTGTCAATACAGAGTGTCAGGAGATAGGTAAAAAAGGAATTGCAGGCCCCAAAGGCGCAAAGCCCGGCAATACAACAGATTGTGCATCAAAAGCATGAACAATGTCGAGAGCAAGTCATGGAGCATTGGCGCTTGTGTAACTAGCTGCACTGCCGCACCTGTGTAGTAGTTCGCTGTGTCTGCCCTGCCAGCCCACCTAAACTTCACAAAGATGAGGATTATGCCAGCCAAGGCCAGTAGGACTGCTGCAATGTTGGCAAACTGGTGGATCTTGAACCAACCAGGCCTGATTTTCCCCGTCTGATGCACACAGCAAGATAAATCACCAGCATCAAACAAGTGCTAGTGGTTAGTGTTATGGTCGATTCTCAATGAGAAACTTGTGAGCATAGAAAGCATGTCCAAAGTTAGCTGTGCGGTGCTCGTTTCAACGTGAAGGGCAGCAACACATCTCGGCATGCATGTTTAACAAGCCGGCAGTCAGGCTAACAATGGGACCATGTGACTGTGCCTGGCCCAGGCACACTATTTTGTGGGCTGACAATGCAAACAAGCAATTCTTTACAAGTTAGTCAGCCACATGAGAAGCTTTCTGGTAGTCGCTGACCTCCTTGTGCCCAAACAGCCATTTGTGCCGTGCCAGCAGCACCGCTGTGGGCATGAGTGCCAAAAATGCAGCCAACATGAGAGCCCCATGGGCAATTCGGCACGCAGTCAGCTCAGATGCTCTGTCAGAAGCAGCGATGGTGCTGCCACCGCCAGCCAAGCCCACAGCCAGCGAACCAGAGCGAGCGTGCTTGACCAGAGCATTCTGGTCGCCATATGCCCAGTTGATAGGCAAGGCTGCAAACAGCAGCATACAAGCAGCAGCATTCAGCATGTTCCGTCCTCGGTCAGCTGCACTCTTTTTGACAGAATCAAGCCTATCAACAACCACTTGTTGAATGGCTGTGACACAACAGCATGGTTTTTAAGCTAATATCCTACTATAGCAGGAAGCAACAACTGCCGGCACTTGGCATTTACTTACCAACATTCGGGTTAATTGACTTCACCACTGATGCACTTGGACTGTCAAGAGCCCTGCTGAAGCACAACAGCTTCTTGCCACCTTGACTGACATAGCCCAAGTTCTGGGCCCAGCCGTTTGTCGCATCTCCAGGCCCCACTCCATAGCGTGTGAGGTGGTAAGATTGCACATCTGGGCTGCCACTGGTGGGGCTGTCGAAGCCAATCACTGCATCTGCTGGCCACATCTTCCCCTCGGTCTCTGGGAAGCTCATTGCAGCATAGCCTTGTGCCATTGCTTCGACTGCAAAGTGTGCCAATTGGCCACTAGAGCTGCCAGTAGACGGGCTCACACCCGCACCCGTGGAGCTGCTCATGGTGCATGAATTTGCGGGAGGCTTGCTGCCACCAAGGGTGTAATGTATAGAGACACCTGGCTCTGCCTGCACCACACAGCTGTAGCCAAGGGGTGAGGGGGTGCAGCCACCTGCAAGCAAGACACAAACATTTATGTTCCTATCCCTGTAACAGAATATCGAACTCACTCCGTGGATCCTATGCCACCGTGGATCCTATGCCTCTGCCTGCAGTCGTGACTTGAAAGAAGGGTTAACAAGCCATGCTCCGTGTTGCAACGGTTGCAGCACACTCCCAATTGTATCACTAACTACTTGCCTGCTGTTGCTGCTGCTGCTGCCTGTTCCGAGGGCTGCATGACTGTGGCAATGATGGGGCAGTTGACCACAATGCCTGAGGGGCCCAGGGGAGGGTTTGACTCAGGGTCCTTGGGGTTGAAGGACGCCACTCTGCCAGCAGCAGACAGGGCCTGCAGTGCCGCAAGGTCAAGGTTTGGAGGGTGAAGCGGTTGAAGATCACACAACACAATGCCCATGTTGCTGTGTCACACCAAATTGCTGCTGCTGTAGCTGATGCTGTCACAGCAAAAGTTACTGTTGCTACTGATGCAGCATTGCAGACACACGCAGCATGCTGCACTGCTGCTGGCTGAGCACCAGCCTGGATATCAGGGTTGCTCCTCCCGAGCCCATACAATGCACCATATGGTCCTACGGGCATCACCAAATGGCTGCCCAGCCGCGCCTCACCCTCCTGACCCTCTCACCTGCACTGCTGACACGGAGGTCTGGCGGTCTCCTGGCTGGCCCACCCACTTGGCAAGGTTGACCGCCCACAAGGGGCTGTAGGCGGGACTGGCAGGTGTGTTGGCAGCTATGTTGAGCGGAGACAGGCCATCCTTGATGGCTGATTGCAAGCCCTGGCGTTGAGGACTGTCTTTGCCAGTCTGGCCATTGGTGAAAGCAACCAAATCAATCAGGGCGGCGGCTGGCGTCTTGGCAAGCAGCGGCACAAAAGGGACATTCTCCAGTGTGGCAGCCAGGGGGTCGGAGGCATCTGCACCGACAGGAGGCATGTTTTGCAGCGGGGCAAGGAAAAAAAGTGAGGCGAGGATACCGCAACTTGAAGTGTTGCTTTGAAAGTAATACACTGGGTGGGCCAGCGGTGCAGAAGCATGCCAAGGAGCATGTGCACAATACAGCAGGGACAACTCGCAGCTTGCAGGCAGCAGGATCAAGGCCAGCCAGTAACAACTTGAAGCCAGAGGCTCCATTGATCAAATCTCCCATGCTTACATCAGGACATGCACGCATGTGGGTGGCAAAAAATGACAAGGTGTGATGCACCTGTTGAGATGTAGACAATGGGCTGTCCCTGGGAAAATCCCTGCGTGAGCTGGAACACCACGCTGCTCTTGTCTGGCGCCACTGACAGCACCTTGGGATGTGTGCTCAAGCGGCCTTGAGCACCTTGCACTGCCACGTGGGGTGCATTTAGGATGGTGCCGTCAGGCAGCTGCAGCAGTGGGCTGTAGCCTGAGGAGGAGATAGCAGCGGCAGCAGCAGATGGTGAGCCAGTAGCTAGCCTGGCTTGTTGTGACAACATGCAGCAGGAACAGCAGTAGTGATCAGTGATCACTGATCATGAACAATGGTCCAAGGGCAGGCCAGTGCAGTAATTACTATTAGAGTGCACTGTTAGTTGTGTGCACCAATAATGCTTCCTGAGGGTGCTATTGTGCAAGTGTCCCCAACAAGATGCATTCCTATAGGCGTCATGTTTGCCCCACCTGGATCTCCTTGAGCACTGTAACTGAAATTTAGTGGTGGGAAGCCAGTTTGCGGGTTGGGTGTGATGCTTCTCTTGCCATGCTGGAAGTTGACCGTTGCTGGCACCTCAATCATCTGGTAAGGTGATGCATTGCTGCGGGCGACACTGTCAGTGACAGGTGCCAGCAGCAAGCGCCGTGGATTGGCTGTCGTGTCATTGGCAGAGACGATAGACAACGCTTTCTGCACCACGGATGTGCCCTTAACGTCGGCAAGCACTGGGGCATAACTTACACCCCAAGCCTTTGCTGCTGCTTCTGTGGAGGCCTCGGTCACAATGAAGTACACAGTGGTGCCATTTGGCAGCACACCTTGGTGCAGTGGCAGCCTGACTGTATTGTTGACGAGGTTGATATCCTGTGCACTCGCCAGAAAGCGCTGCTGCAGGTCAGCATCAGGCTGCATGACTGTGGCAATGATGGGGCAGTTGACCACAATGCCTGAGGGGCCCAGGGGAGGGTTTGACTCAGGGTCCTTGGGGTTGAAGGACGCCACTCTGCCAGCAGCAGACAGGGCCTGCAGTGCCGCAAGGTCAAGGTTTGGAGGGTGAAGCGGTTGAAGATCACACAACACAATGCCCATGTTGCTGTGTCACACCAAATTGCTGCTGCTGTAGCTGATGCTGTCACAGCAAAAGTTACTGTTGCTACTGATGCAGCATTGCAGACACACGCAGCATGCTGCACTGCTGCTGGCTGAGCACCAGCCTGGATATCAGGGTTGCTCCTCCCGAGCCCATACAATGCACCATATGGTCCTACGGGCATCACCAAATGGCTGCCCAGCCGCGCCTCACCCTCCTGACCCTCTCACCTGCACTGCTGACACGGAGGTCTGGCGGTCTCCTGGCTGGCCCACCCACTTGGCAAGGTTGACCGCCCACAAGGGGCTGTAGGCGGGACTGGCAGGTGTGTTGGCAGCTATGTTGAGCGGAGACAGGCCATCCTTGATGGCTGATTGCAAGCCCTGGCGTTGAGGACTGTCTTTGCCAGTCTGGCCATTGGTGAAAGCAACCAAATCAATCAGGGCGGCGGCTGGCGTCTTGGCAAGCAGCGGCACAAAAGGGACATTCTCCAGTGTGGCAGCCAGGGGGTCGGAGGCATCTGCACCGACAGGAGGCATGTTTTGCAGCGGGGCAAGGAAAAAAAGTGAGGCGAGGATACCGCAACTTGAAGTGTTGCTTTGAAAGTAATACACTGGGTGGGCCAGCGGTGCAGAAGCATGCCAAGGAGCATGTGCACAATACAGCAGGGACAACTCGCAGCTTGCAGGCAGCAGGATCAAGGCCAGCCAGTAACAACTTGAAGCCAGAGGCTCCATTGATCAAATCTCCCATGCTTACATCAGGACATGCACGCATGTGGGTGGCAAAAAATGACAAGGTGTGATGCACCTGTTGAGATGTAGACAATGGGCTGTCCCTGGGAAAATCCCTGCGTGAGCTGGAACACCACGCTGCTCTTGTCTGGCGCCACTGACAGCACCTTGGGATGTGTGCTCAAGCGGCCTTGAGCACCTTGCACTGCCACGTGGGGTGCATTTAGGATGGTGCCGTCAGGCAGCTGCAGCAGTGGGCTGTAGCCTGAGGAGGAGATAGCAGCGGCAGCAGCAGATGGTGAGCCAGTAGCTAGCCTGGCTTGTTGTGACAACATGCAGCAGGAACAGCAGTAGTGATCAGTGATCACTGATCATGAACAATGGTCCAAGGGCAGGCCAGTGCAGTAATTACTATTAGAGTGCACTGTTAGTTGTGTGCACCAATAATGCTTCCTGAGGGTGCTATTGTGCAAGTGTCCCCAACAAGATGCATTCCTATAGGCGTCATGTTTGCCCCACCTGGATCTCCTTGAGCACTGTAACTGAAATTTAGTGGTGGGAAGCCAGTTTGCGGGTTGGGTGTGATGCTTCTCTTGCCATGCTGGAAGTTGACCGTTGCTGGCACCTCAATCATCTGGTAAGGTGATGCATTGCTGCGGGCGACACTGTCAGTGACAGGTGCCAGCAGCAAGCGCCGTGGATTGGCTGTCGTGTCATTGGCAGAGACGATAGACAACGCTTTCTGCACCACGGATGTGCCCTTAACGTCGGCAAGCACTGGGGCATAACTTACACCCCAAGCCTTTGCTGCTGCTTCTGTGGAGGCCTCGGTCACAATGAAGTACACAGTGGTGCCATTTGGCAGCACACCTTGGTGCAGTGGCAGCCTGACTGTATTGTTGACGAGGTTGATATCCTGTGCACTCGCCAGAAAGCGCTGCTGCAGGTCAGCATCAGGCTGCATGACTGTGGCAATGATGGGGCAGTTGACCACAATGCCTGAGGGGCCCAGGGGAGGGTTTGACTCAGGGTCCTTGGGGTTGAAGGACGCCACTCTGCCAGCAGCAGACAGGGCCTGCAGTGCCGCAAGGTCAAGGTTTGGAGGGTGAAGCGGTTGAAGATCACACAACACAATGCCCATGTTGCTGTGTCACACCAAATTGCTGCTGCTGTAGCTGATGCTGTCACAGCAAAAGTTACTGTTGCTACTGATGCAGCATTGCAGACACACGCAGCATGCTGCACTGCTGCTGGCTGAGCACCAGCCTGGATATCAGGGTTGCTCCTCCCGAGCCCATACAATGCACCATATGGTCCTACGGGCATCACCAAATGGCTGCCCAGCCGCGCCTCACCCTCCTGACCCTCTCACCTGCACTGCTGACACGGAGGTCTGGCGGTCTCCTGGCTGGCCCACCCACTTGGCAAGGTTGACCGCCCACAAGGGGCTGTAGGCGGGACTGGCAGGTGTGTTGGCAGCTATGTTGAGCGGAGACAGGCCATCCTTGATGGCTGATTGCAAGCCCTGGCGTTGAGGACTGTCTTTGCCAGTCTGGCCATTGGTGAAAGCAACCAAATCAATCAGGGCGGCGGCTGGCGTCTTGGCAAGCAGCGGCACAAAAGGGACATTCTCCAGTGTGGCAGCCAGGGGGTCGGAGGCATCTGCACCGACAGGAGGCATGTTTTGCAGCGGGGCAAGGAAAAAAAGTGAGGCGAGGATACCGCAACTTGAAGTGTTGCTTTGAAAGTAATACACTGGGTGGGCCAGCGGTGCAGAAGCATGCCAAGGAGCATGTGCACAATACAGCAGGGACAACTCGCAGCTTGCAGGCAGCAGGATCAAGGCCAGCCAGTAACAACTTGAAGCCAGAGGCTCCATTGATCAAATCTCCCATGCTTACATCAGGACATGCACGCATGTGGGTGGCAAAAAATGACAAGGTGTGATGCACCTGTTGAGATGTAGACAATGGGCTGTCCCTGGGAAAATCCCTGCGTGAGCTGGAACACCACGCTGCTCTTGTCTGGCGCCACTGACAGCACCTTGGGATGTGTGCTCAAGCGGCCTTGAGCACCTTGCACTGCCACGTGGGGTGCATTTAGGATGGTGCCGTCAGGCAGCTGCAGCAGTGGGCTGTAGCCTGAGGAGGAGATAGCAGCGGCAGCAGAAAGCACAGAAGCAACAAGGACAGGGCAGCAAGCACAGCATGGTGCATTATTATGTGCAGTGTGGCACAGACTTCAAGTTGGCAGCAGCGTTTGGATGCAGCAATCACCGTATCACAGGGGCACACAGGTATCACAGGGGCAGCCCCAAACTTTGGGGCAGTGGGAGCCATAAGTTCAGGAGCTGCCCCGTCTCACTCCATTCTGTGAACATCTTTGTAGTTGTCACTATTGTTTCATGCTCAAAGCTCATTGCATCCTCAAAGTTGTGCCTACAGGCAGGGGACACCTGTAGGTGTCCTTTGTGCCGAGAGACTTGCTCATTGGGCAAACCTGATGGCTAATGTCCAACTCGGACTGGCAGACTGATCAGTCCTCATGAGCGACTTTTCCACACAGCAGCTACTCACCTGTGTTGCCTTGAGCACTGTAGCTGAATTTGGTGGGTGGGAAGCCAGTCACAGGGTCTGGCGTCACACTCCTTTTGCCATGAAGGAAGTCAACTGTCGCCGCCAATTGGAGCACCTGTGAAGGTTTCACTGCAGCCCCTGATGGAGCAGCACCTGCCACTGCTGCACGCTGTACCACGCTCGTACCCTTCAGATCTGCCAGGGATGGAGCATAGTTCACGCCCCAGGCCTCTGCAGCTTGCCGTGTGGAGGCCTCGGTGACAATGAAGTACACGAGTTTTCCATCTGACAAGGTTCCGCGGTGAAGCGGCAGACTGACGGTGTTACGTGCTAGGTCGATGCCATTGGCACTTGGAATGAAGTTGGTGTCGAGCAGAGGCTGGCTGACCACTACCGCCGCCCATAATCCCAGCAAGATTGTCAAGATCGGAAAGCGAATCATCCTGACTCCTGTTTTGGTTTGAGTGTTTTGGTTTGGGTGCAACACAGTTTCTGGATTATAAGCTGCAGCACCCCATGCATGCAGCACCCTCCACCTTCCATGAAAGTGACGCGACTGTTACTGGAAATATGCCGAAGTTCCACCATGGACCGAAATCCCCCTTTTGCTCCTATTAATCTTGTTACTTAAGATGAAACATGAAAGCTTTACTCCCCAAGCAGTTGCCATTGGGCACTCCTCAGCTGTTGTAGTCTGCTAGAAAAATGCATTATTTACGCTAATCTAAGAAGTAATTTTAGTTTGGTTGTGGCCCTGTGAGAGGAGATTTGGGTGACAGCAATCTATATGCAGTACAGGTGGCGGGCTGAACTCAGTAGTGACTCTACTCGACCCCTCCTGGTAGGGTTCCCGTCTGTAAGAGGGTTCTTAAAGCTGAAGGGACCGCTGGTGCCCAGTTCAGTCAACGGGCTGTGGGGCAGGAGCTTGAAAGCGCCTGCCCAGCTTCCAATAACATCTTTGGGGTTCCCAAAGTCTTTCGGGCCTGTCGCGCTGCCTGAAGAATGCTGGGAAAATCAGCTATCGATATCGAACACGACTGGCTGTTGGTTGCATCTTTAAGCTCCAAGTTGGGTGGAGCATTCTGGAGCATCCCACCAGCGGTTTGCACAGGAAACGTCTTCTGGCATGATCTGCTTTTGACACAAGTTATAGCCTCTGCACTGCTCTGTGGCGTGAACAAGGGTCAGGGGCCTAGGCGCCCAGCAGCCCCTGCGAGCTGCTGCTCGATTGCAGTGTATGCAGCAGAAGGGCTATGCTATGGTCTTCCTAACGTTTTGAAAGACATTTGGTACAGTTTACTAGCTTTCATAACGCTGGATCATGGCGAGCTGGAGCTGCAGCAAGGCGATGTGTGAACTCGAAAGCAGTACACTCAAGCAGCAGCACCGGCTGGCAGTGCCTAGTGCATGGGGCTGGCCTGTACGGCCTCCAATGATTATCTTTGGTCCCCTATTCAGTTTCAGGTGCTGAACTGCGATGATCTGCTTCAGGCTGTATAGTAGCAGCAGCAATGATTGGCCCACTTGACAAGGGCCTGCACATGCGGCATGGCTGCAAAATCCGCATATTAAAATCTGTTACATACCTGATTTTATCTGTGGCAGATTGCAACAGCAGCAGATGGCCAGCGCATAAGTTGTTTGCACTGAAGCTGGTCAGAGCTGGTCAAAGCAAAAACGCGTAAATAACATCAGGCCAATGGCGTTGATGCTATGGCTTGAATGGCTAACATCATGATGATGATGATGATGATGATGATGATGATGATGA
>CADDIJ020000106.1:0-19620 GCA_902809745.2 Tetradesmus lagerheimii
TCCAGGTGTATACTGGCTCCTGCTTTAAAGGATTTGGTCATGCACATCTCCCAGTCGGTGGCAGTACCACGCCACAGCAACTGCCAGAAGTCGATCTTGGCCAGCCCACACCGACCCCACAGCCGCTTGAAGCCGTCATGAGCGGTTTTGTCAAAGATACCAGCTACTTCTACTACCATTTTGGGCTGACCCACTACAGTGATCTGCTTCTCAAGCAGAGCGGCAACGATTGGTATCGCCTTGGCTGTGCATGCTGCTGCTGCCACCACATCCAAGCGACTTGTTGCGTCTGTTGAATGTGTCTTCCAAACTACACAGCAGCAAACATAGCAAGTATCTTTGTGTCAGCAGATGGCTGTATGAAGCAGCAGTTGCAGGTGCTGAGGTATATAAAGGACTGGTCTGCAATGCTGTGTGACAGCAGCCATGCTGTGCTTCCCCTGAAGCCAGCACGGGCTGCCACGCTCCGCTAATGCTGCTGAACGTATGCTGTGTCAAGTACACTTTGATCTGCGCGCACCTGTGTGCCCAGGCAACGTTGCTTCGCTGCGCCGCGGCGACATATCTGTGCACTACCTCTTGCTGCTGTCTCTGGCAAGCATGCTGCCACCGCACAGCGTTGTATCAGCACAAAACAACCTAGAAAATGTGATTTACGCTTCTACAGGGCCGCAAGAGTCAACGAGACTGCAAGGAGGGTGGCAGGAGCCAATGCAAAGCAGCAACAGCAGCAGCAGCACCAAGCAGTGTGTTGCTGAAAGTTTCAACGCCACTCCACAAGCCACAACTTTCGTGAATTGGTGTGCAGTTAACCCATTCGGTGAGTTTACGACGCATCGTCTGCTTCCGGCTTGAGGTTCAGCGGTTCCTTTTCTCACACTTCCCGTGAATCCTTGCAGTGCCTGAACAGAGCCGATCACGGGTATGTAGAGATCATTACATGCCTTTTGGAGGCTTTTTGAGTACTCTGCATACCGTCACGTGACCTTGGGAACGCCTAAAGCATGAACCCGCCAGCATGTAAAGGCCGATACATTATCGGTTTTGCCAAGACAAGCGTATAACTGTGGCAACTTGTTGCGGGTCAGCTCGCAGGGGAGGCGTAGGTGGCTTTGCGTGCTACTGCAGGGTGGTCAGACAAATTGGCAAAAGGCAGTACTGTACTGCCTGTACCGCCAAAGTGTACACACTGGCGCACAAATCACATGACTGAAGTATGGTGTCATTATGTGCAGGTACCTCAAAATCTGCTGAAACCCAGGGTTCTAGCCAAGCGACGTGTGCTTCATATCTGACAAAACCATCAAACCAATAAAGGTTCACTTCTTCCTGACTGTCACAGCACATGGCTAGTACGAGGACGACAACGGCGTGGTGCTGTATGAGGAGTGCAGCGGCACCACTGACATTGACCTGGGCGAGGATGCTGCACCCACACAGCTGCATCAGCAGGGCCTAAGAGCACCTCCTGAAGCTGCTGTGTCCCTGCAGCCAGAAACAACACAACAACAGCCCATGACGTTGCTGGATCAGTTGCTGCAGTTGCAGGGCAGTGCAGTGGCACCTGCAGGTGCTGCCTTAGGTCAACCAGCTCTGTTGCAACAACTGCTGGGCCAGCCAACACCTCTGGGTGGTACGCTGGGGCAGCTGCAGACAATGCAGCAGCTACTGCAACCCTCACAACAGCCGCTGGGAGTGCAGCTTCCTATGTTGCTTCAGTAACTGCAGCCTGCAGCATCACACCCACCTTCACTGCTGCAGCAGCTGCTAGGGCAGCCGGTTCAGGCTTCGCCTTTGCAGCAACTGGCACAGATCCAGGGTTTGCTTCATTGCATTGCTCGGCAGCCAGCAGCACTGCCTGTGGCTGGGCTGGGACTGCCTGCAGCACTAGGGGTAGGCGGTGCTGTTACAGCCCCGGCCCCAACCTTAGCTGCGCCAGGTGTCAACATGCAGCCCCCGGTCTCTCCATCAGCTCAGTACAGCAGCACCAAGAAGCAGCGATTGGGCCAGCCTTGCCTGCCAGCAAGGCTTGTTCAGCAGGAGGAAGTTGAAGTGGCTGTCAGGCCAGGGAGGCAGGCCAGGACCCTGAGTGACACCAGCGATGATTATTACCTGCCTGATCTTCTGCAGCAGCAGAAGCACAGGCAGCAGTTGGGCACAACTGTCTCATCAGCTGCACAGCCAGCAGCGGCAGGCGGTGACGTGGGAGCCCAGCATGAAGGTGTAGGTGCCACTACACGCATGTGGTCAAGGTGATGCCTTGTTGGTTGTAATGAGAGGTGTGGTTGGGGTATGAGTGAACGAACGCAGTCTGTGACTGAGCAAAGCTACACAACAGAGTGGGGTTCTATGCTACCAGGGCCTTACCTCAGTTGAGCCAGTGAATGCGCCCTTGGGAACACCGCCTAATGTTCCGAGCGTGAGCTCGATGGCCTGGACAAGCATACAATATGTATGTCAGCAGTGGCATATGGCAGGCTCTTGCTGCATAAATGTATGCCTGTGTGAAGGAAAGAAGCAGCAAACTTAACTTGCTGACGTTACTCACCTTGCCCTTGCTGGCTCCAGACTTCTTCCTCTTCTTGATCTCAGGGGCCTGCAGCACAAAAGTGTCAGCTGAGTGGGGTGGTAGTGGTGGGTCGGCCGGCATGACGACAGATAGTGAGCATATGGCAAGGTCAGTGACAGCTGCCAGAGCGCCTGCCAGCAGCGTATGCTGCTGCTTGCGTGCTGGCTGACATGAGACGTCTGCTGCTGCTGCTGCTGGCCCACCAGGACAAGGGACCAGGGAGCAGTCCCAGCACCCAGTCCCATCATTGGGTGGATGCCATCTGAGCAAGCATGCGATTTGACTGTTGTTGATGTCGACTTATGCAATCCACTGTCACCCTTCCTGGTAGGCAATGTTCATGCAGCCCTGCAGATAGCTGATTGCTGTCAGTACACACGTGGCATGGCATCTCACCTTGCAGCCCCAATTCACCATATAGAAGCCTGTGCCCTGTGCGTCCTGATACTGCTGCAGCATTCCGGGCATGCCCACACCCGATACGGGAGGGATGCTCTCCTCAGAGACACCCTCAACGCCCGTGAGTGACCAGTGCCTGCGAAGGGCTTCCGCCTGGCGGCGGCTGGTGTTCATGTGCCAGGAGCTGGCCAACATGCCAGAGGCGGCCTGCATGCAGCGCATGGGTGCCGCCCGTTGGCGTAGCAGCCCCGAGATGTCAGGCTGGCGGGGTGATACCAGGTGGCTTTGCCAGCTCCCTTATTAGCCAGCATGATGTCGCTGCAAGGCGGACAGTAACAGCAGCACATGCAACAGGGGCATTTTGTGTCAGCATGCTGATATACATTTGTGAATAGGTTTCACCCGGCTCCACCAGTGAAGTCAGCAGCACACTTTGGCAGTACTGCAGCACCAGCAGATTGGTCTTAACCCGTGCAGGCATAGCACGGAAGTCTGGCTTTGCAGCTGACTGAGCCACCTTGGCCTCCTTGGAAGATGGCCTGCCCCCCTTTGCGTCCCACCAAAACTCCATGAGCTACACCACGGTGTGTGGTGTGCCAGGGAACAGAAGGTCAACTCCCATATCCCCCAGACTGTTGTGTGCCTGTTTGTACTGGATGGTGTGCTTCATGCTGACAGCAAGCCCCACGTTGTCAGCAGGGAAGCACAGGTAACGGCCGGCTTGCAGAGGCACCCGGTACTCGTGCACTAATTGCGCAAGCAGGAAGCAAGCAAGAACAGACAATTCATGGTGTCTGAGTGAGCTATAGTTTTCATACACCAGAGCTGCAAGCTGCAGGCCAAGGGGGTTTGAGGTGAGTAATGCTAGACACAATGCTTTGGCTGTCGTGGCAATGCCTGTTTCTCTGACATGGCTGAAAGTTTGCCTGCAGGCACATTGGTGTGAAGCATTTAGCTTGTGCCCACTTGCTGCTTCTGCGTCATAATTACCTGGTGCTTGCCTGTGGCTTCCTCCAGGTTCAAGCTCATGCCAGCTGCAAATGACTGCTTAATGCAGGCCTCCCAAGCTGCAGCACCTTGCCACCTTAACTAACTGCCAAATGTCACATAAGGCATGCTGTGTGCGGTGGTGCAGCCTGTGGAATGCCTCCAATCCCTTTGGGTCCAGAATGTCACGGCCTTCGCTGCACATGCCTACCACAGAGGGGTGCTAAAGCGAAGAACGCTGTGCTTGCACGTTGCTTGCAGACGCAGCAACATCGAGGCGGTCTGTTGCATCTCCTATGTATGCTGTTCACACTGCAGGCAGCAGCAAATGAGGCAAATGCGTTGGACGAAGCAGCAAAGCAGTGTTGAAGGCCGCTGACGTGCTGCTATTGGCAGGAACATGCTGGCTGCTGGCTGCATTGTGCTGTGGCACCTAAATGTAAAACGAGGCGCACCTTGCTGCCCAGGTGAACTGCTGCTTTTGAGCAACGCAATGCTGCTGCTGCACATGCTGCTGAAGCAGCGCTGCTGCACAGCTGTGCCAGCTCTCACTTAGTTGCCTTGAATGCTGATGAGGGCGCTCAACGCCATTAAAGTAATGAATTGAAATCTTTGGATGCTTGTCCAACGCTGTATGTCCTGTGAATGGGCAGAACATAATCGTCTTGTCTTGAAATATGACACTGCACTTGCAGAGATCAGAAACCAACGATGTTTAATGCGTGAACTCGAACAATTTGAGAGGGCATTGATCAATTTTTCAATTGCAGGCAGGTCTCTGGACACATTCGTGCCTTGGGTCCAAAAAACCCCGAACTCCATGCAACTCACAGCCGCACTTTCTTGCCACTATCTGTACCAATTGCACAAACAAACATTGACACTGCCTGCAAACGCACTGCCACGGCACAGAAGCACACTGAGCATTCTTGCGTGGAACGATCCGAAACGCTCGCAGGCGCTTGCAAGCATTGTTGAAAGAATCATTGAGGCCGAAGAGCTGCGCACTGTCTTTGGAGGCGACGCTCGCAAGGTCTGAGAAAGCTGAGCTTATCCATATTGAAAGCTGAGCTTATCCATAGAAAGCTGAGCTTATTTATATCGCAGGAGCCGTGAATCACTTGTTGGATTTGAGCAAGATGCACCCCATACGCTGCTGCTTGCTGCCAGTGCAGGGAGAACATGTCTACAACACCCGAGGCAATAGAGCGGAAGGTTGTCGCCAAAGAGACGGAGGTGGAGCTTGTGAAGAAGCAGCTAGAGGATGCTATTGGAGATCGTGATCGGGAGTTGCTGCTGCAGCAGCAGCTGGCAGCACTGCAGCAGCAGCTGGCAGCACTGCAGCAGCAGCTGGCAGCACTGCAGCAGAAGGAGGTGCTGCTCATGCAGCAGCAGGCAGGTGCGGCTGGGTCGCACCGTTCCTGGCAACCTACATCTTCAGCTGCTTATCAAGCAAGCTTGCAGCAACCATGGAGAGCAGCATTCCCCAGCTGTCAGCAGTGCTACTGCATGCACCCACAACATGCCACTGTGCTTTCATTACATTACATAACTCTCTCTATTACATTACAGTACATTACAAAACGACCCCTGTTTGGGGTGCTTTCATGTTGCAAGCTTCTTTGTTTGACCTTTTGCTGAGTGCCTTGCCCGTGTGTCCTTCTTGCATGTACTCTTCATGGCTCCCACCCGGCTTCTTCTCTCGTCCCCACAACAGCAGCAGGTTAGTCATGCGTGTGCTTGCAAGGCGGCCATACATGCATGGCCTGCCACTGTGTGTGGAGCAGCCGCTAAAACCCATGCCCCAGCAGTCCTGCTTATTAAGGGTCCCGCATGCAGCACCACCTGGCGCATGGTAGCCACCATCATGCTTGTTTGCAACTGATTAGAATCAGCGAGGCATCTGAGGTTCAGATCCATGTGAAGGATTTTGCTGCAGCCAGCTTTGTTGCAGCAAGTTGCTGCAACACTCTGCACTCCACTTGTTGCATGCAAGAGTGCCACACCACACAGCGCACAGGCTGATATGTGTGTGCACTCTGCGCTGCCAAAAGACAACCCAAGAGTGCCACATTACCATCCTGCTCCTCCTGAATTTTGTGTGCATACAATAATGCTCATTGCATGCAACACTGATGTTGACCTGTGCTGCTCTGCTCTGCCCTGCCCTGCTCCTGTGCATGCGCCATCATCTGCTGTTCCTTGGTGGCTCGTGCTTTACCACAACAGCACCAGGTGAGCGTTGGTGTTGCATGCATGGGTGAAATGTTAGCATGCAGCGGCCGCCTGTGGCGCATGCCAGCAGTTGCTGCCAACTCTTCTGCAAGATTTTTTGCTGGTCCCATGGGAAGGTTTTCTGCAGCCCGAGCTGCCACAGCAGCATGGAGTATAAACCTATTGATTATGCAAGCTGGGTTATCACACTGCGCGTGCCCACCAAGCAGCGCTTTGCTAGGGCGTAATTCCTTCAGCGATGATTCTTCCGCAGTCTAGAGTGAGCAGTGCTTTGCCAGGACATTCTTCATAACAGCACTCTCATGGAGCAGTGTCACGAGGCATGCTTGAACACTGCCCAAGTACCTGGCAGCCCTGCACTACCGCCCCAAACCACACACTTATCACCATTGATCTGCTGACCCTCCACCTGGTGCTGTGACTGCTGTTCTTCTTTGGTGGTGCATGGCTGTCATGTATGGCCGCCATTTCAACAATTTGCCTAAATAGGCGCAGCAGCAGGAGCGGCAGCAGCAGCAGGTGGGTTGCGGCTGTGCTTGCGATGGTGCTTCTTGCAAGGCTTTCGGCCATGAGCAGCCACTGCATGTGGAGCAGCGATTGTACAACATGCTGCAGCAGCAAGAGTACCACATAGGCAGCATGCAGCATGCCCTCTGCATTCTGCATCAGTGCTTTGCTTTTGCTGCGCCGCTGCAGTGTGGCGGCTCCTGTGTGAAGCTCTGCAGCACACTGCGTGCCTCGTGCTGCGTTTCCCGCCCCTGTGCATGAACCCTTCATGACTCCCTCCTGCATGTCATGCGGTTGTGCCTGCAACATGCACCCCTGTTCCCGCAATCGTCTGTGTTCTCGCATGCCCCTGCTGCCTTGCCTGCAGGTGGGCCCAAGATGCGCACTGCCATGGATGATATCATGGCCGTATACTGTGCGGCAGTGCGTGTGTTGACCAAAGGAGCTCTTGGCAGTGACCATGAGCATGTCAAGGCTCATTAAGGCCACACCCACTGCCCCCGGTTGCCAGCCCTTTGCATCGCCAAGCTAGCAGGGCACGCAGCTGACACAGATTTTTCCGCAACTTGGCATGTGAGAATGGAGAAGTTGATGTGCTCCATGCAGCGGTTGCCAGCCCTTTGCATCGCCAGCCTAGCAGGGCACGCAGCGGTTGCCAGCCCTTTGCATCGCCATGCTAGCAGGGCACGCAGCGACACAGATTTTTCTGCAACTTGGCATGTGAGAATGGAGAAGTTGATGTGCTCCATGCAGCGGTCGCCAGCCCTTTGCATCGCCAGGCTAGCAGGGCACGAAGCGGTCGCCAGCCCTTTGCATCTCCAGGCCAGGGGCAGGGGCACGCAGCTGGACACAGGATTTTTTCCGCAACTTCTGGCATGTGGAGAATGGAGAAGCTGGATGTGCTCCATGCAGCGGCTAAGCCAGCCCCTTTAATCGCCAGGCCAGCAGGGCACCCAGCGGTCGCCAGCCTTTGCATCGCCACAGGCCAGCGGTGGGCACGCAGCTGACACAGATTTTCCGCAACTCTGGCATGTGAGAATGAGAAGTTGATGCTCCATGCAGCGGTTGCCAGCCCTTGCATCGCCAGGCTAGCAGGGCAACCCAGCGGCTGCCCGCCCTTTACATCGCCAGGCAAGCAGGGCAAGCAGCTGACACAGATTTTTCCACAACTTGGCATGTGAGAATGGAGAAGTTGATGTGCTCCATGCAGCGGTCGCCAGCCCTTTGCATCGCCAGGCTAGCAGGGCACCCAGCGGTCGCCAGCCCTTTGCATCGCCAGGCTAGCAGGGCACGCAGCTGACACAGATTTTTCCGCAACTTGGCATGTGAGAATGGAGAAGTTGATGTGCTCCATGCAGCGGTTGCCAGCCCTTGCATCGCCAGGCTAGCAGGGCACGCCTGGCCGCAGGCCGCAGCAGCCCTTTGCATCGCCAGGCTAGCAGGGCACCAGCGGTCGCCAGCCCTTTGCATCGCCAGGCTAGCAGGGCACGCAGCTGACACAGATTTTTCCTTGGCATGTGAGAATGGAGAAGTTGATGTGCTCCATGCAGCGGTCGCCAGCCCTTTGCATCGCCAGGCTAGCAGGGCACCCAGCGGTCGCCAGCCCTTTGCATCGCCAGGCTAGCAGGGCACGCAGCTGACACAGATTTTCCTGCAACTTGGCATGTGAGAATGGAGAAGTTGATGTGCTCCATGCAGCGGTCGCCAGCCCTTTGCATCGCCAGGCTAGCAGGGCACGCAGCGGTTTTTCCGCAACTTGGCATGTGAGAATGGAGAAGTTGATGTGCTCCATGCAGCGGTTGCCAGCCCTTTGCATCGCCAGGCTAGCAGGGCACCCAGCGGTCGCCAGCCCTTTGCATCGCCAGGCTAGCAGGGCACGCAGCTGACACAGATTTTCCACAACTTGGCATGTGAGAATGGAGAAGTTGATGTGCTCCATGCAGCGGTCGCCAGCCCTTTGCATCGCCAGGCTAGCAGGGCACGCAGCGGTCGCCAGCCCTTTTGCATCTCCAGCCTGGCAGGGCACGCAGCTGACACAGATTTTTCCGCGCACTTGGCGTGTGAGACTGGAGAAGTTGATGGCTGGCCCCCACAGCGGTGCTGTGATCGCTTCCCCTATGCATCAGGGTGGTGGAGCGCAAGTGTTGTTGGCCAGCATCCTCCTCGGGCATGTCGTGGCTGAGCCTCAGCTGTTGTACGGACCCAGAAATCTTGCAATGCATCCCCGCAACGCAAGCGAGCAGGTGCCGGCATGCGAAGGAGCGTTGCAAATCACACTGCGCGCTGCGGCACATGATCCATCATGCCCTCTCTCGCTCGCTGCTCGACCGGCCTGGCCACTGGCGCGACGAACACGACGCCGACGCCGACCCACATGGGCGCGCACGCACGAAAAGCCCGTTGTCGCATGATTGGTTGTTAGGTACTGGGCGGGGATCCAACCGATGCTGCTGCGCAGGTCAGCGCGCGACACGCACATCGGTGCTGCCAGAAAATATTTTGGGTCGCTGGTCCAAGCTATGCTTGGGTTGCTTGAATATTACTTGAATATTACTTGTGCGTTCAAAAAGCAAAAAATAATAGCGTGCTCATCAAATGTGAAATGGCCAGCATAACATCGACGGCATCTTTGTCGGACAGGGTCTACCCAATCACTTGGCGAGCTCATGTGCGAGAGGCGCTCGCTGTGCCAGGTGCCGTTTTGATTTTGAAGGAGTACTTTGACCCAGAGGTAGCAAATGCGCTGCTTGATTTGGATTGTGTCCCGGCTGCAGACAAGAAGGAACTGAAATCCTTCCTGAAGCATAGCGCCAAGGATAGAAAAAGCGGGCTGCAGTGTGCTCGAGGTGAGTACAGTTTTTCCGCCAGGTGCAAAAGTTCAGCGATTGGGCGCCTCTATGCAGTGCACCACCCTACCATGGGCAGCATGAACAAAAATATCAGGAATGCACTGGCGTCATCAAATTACATTGACTTTGACATCAAGAACAGCCACCCCAGCATCTTGCAACAGCTGGCCAAGCGCTTTGGCTGGGCATGTGAGACGCTAGACAGATACGTGTCTGACCGCGATGCGGTGCTGCAGTCAGTCGAGCACGATTACGGACTGACAGGCACAGCAGATGCCAAGACACTAGTGTTGAAAGTGCTTAACTCGGCAGCCGTTCCTCAGTGCGTGCCGGGCGCGACAAGCAGTTTTCTACATCAATTGAAAAAAGAGGTCTCCTGCATTTCTGGCAATATCTACCACCATGCAGCATTTGCAATGTACGCTAAGCTTGCCGTCAAGAAAAAGGGCAGTGTGACATGTATGTCGGACGTTATCTCCGACGTGGAGTATGACCTGCTAATGGAGGTGGTAGACTTCCTGCAGAAGCACGGACGTGAGGTGGGTAGCTTAATCATGGATGGAGCTACAGTAAGGCGCCACATGGGAGAATCAGAGCTGAGTGCTGCACTCATCCAAGAGGTGGAACAACACGTGCTGGACAAGACTGGCTTTGCCATTGAGCTGAGCTGCAAGCCAATGGAGAGTGAGTACACTGAAGAGTTGCAAGCTGCTGCTAATGCAGAACTTCCAGATGAATTTCGAGGCCTCGGCTTGCTGTACACAAAGTTTCAACCGGACAAGCCTGCGGCAAACCTGTTACAACATGTCATTGGTGAAGACCTTCTGCGCGTCCTCAGATACACCGGCTCAAACACGCCGTGGCAGTACTATGACGCATCACGCGGTATTTGGATGCCAATTTGCACACCCTTCGCTGCATCAGTGTTGCAGGAGAAATACATGGCGTGGTGCGAGTCCGATCAGTGTAAATCCCTCTCCGCAACCTTTTACTGGACTAGCGAGACGCATGAGCGGATCCTGAGCCTACAAACAGCCCGCAACCTCTTGGGCTTGCTATCAGTTTTTCTGCACGATCCATACATCTTGGATCGCATGGACAGCAAATTTGGAGAGGGTCTCATTCCCTTTACAAACACATGTGTGCAAGTCGCCTCAGACGGCATACGCCTGGTTCCGCACAGCCATGATAACTACTTCAGCAAGACACTGGATTACGAACTGCCTCTGCGCTCTGAGCGCTCAGCTGACGGGATCGCACACCCTCCTGATGACCTGGACTACAACGCCGTTGACGACTTTTATGTGAATTACTGGTCAGACCAGGCCAAACGTGATGCAGTGTTGCAGACTCTTGGCGCTATGCTGCTTCCCCAGATGCGATCACGGCAGAAGTCATCACCATATGCACTGACACGGCTAACGGCAACTGTGGCAAATCTTCATGGAGCGAGGTCATACAGGGAGCGTTGTCTATCCTCGCGCAACCACTGCAGCCAACGCTCGTGTACGACTCGGCAAGCCTCGGGAGCCGCAATGGGCACGGTGCTAATGAGCTCAGCTACCGGGGGACGTATGTAGCAGTGTTGGACGAGATGAAGGCGCAGATTTGATATGGAGGCGCTGAAGAAGCTTGCTGGCGGTGGCATAAAGATGTCCTGCCGCATGTTTGGGTCATCAAAAACAGTCACATTCCCACGGCTGGCCCTGCCCATCCTACTCTGCAACCAGAAATGCTTGCCACAGATGGACAGCACAAACGTTGTGGACTTGGGCAGGTTCCGTTTCATCTGCTTTGAGACGCGCTTCATCACTCCAACTGGAGCAGCCGTCCCCGAGGACTACGACGCCGGCCACGTCAAGCAAGGCAAGGAGGGTGTTGTTGCCGAGATGGCGGCACACAAGGCAGCTCACATGTGGCGGTTGTTGCAGGCTGCACACCAGGTGTTCATGAAAGGCGGGGGCATCAGCGATGACGAGTGGCCAGAGGAATGGAAGCAGCTCAAGGAAGCAGCTACAGCAGCGGCAGATCCAGTGGCTGAAGCTGTGCAGGAGGCGGTTTTGGCTAGAATCGAGAAGGGTGTCGTGTGTGCCAAGGGGCAACAATACATGCAAGGCGACCAGCTCATCAAAGCGAGTGCGGCTATCGTAGACTGCGTCATGCGGCATAAACTGGTTGAAGACGTTATGCAAACATGCAAAGGGGCGAGCGCACAAGAGATCAAGGACCGGCTAGACAGCCACATGAAGGCATTGGGGTACCCCTTTCACAGTGACAAGACATTGCATGGCAAGCGGATCAAACTGTCCTACCTTGGATGCAGATGGGCGCGGCGAGAAGACGAGGATGACTGTGTGTTTTGAATTCACGACCATTTCACGCCAGTCATCTGCAGCAAATTTGGATTGTTGTAAGACTCTTTTGCATGCTGCCTCATTCTCCGCATGCGGCGTCTGGTTGCCTCGCGATGTGCGTGTAGCTTGTCTGGATTGTGTTTGATGGACTGCCACACTGCTTTGTGTCGTCCATTCAGCGTTGCAAGCCTCCGCGTGAGCCACTTTCTCATGGTGTAGGTTGCTGGCAGCTCACTCTCATGTGGCAGCGTGATACCGTGGATGGCTGCAACCTGTTGAACAGATGGCTTCTTCTTGCCCATCTGCGCCAGTGTTGATTGAAAGCTCACATCGGCCGACATGATCACTTCACATTATGATGAAACAATGTTTCAACAGAAGCTGACCTTGGGCGCTCTCTAGAATTCCATATGTTGCAGAGGGTGTACACATAAGCACAGGTACTGGGAGTTAATGTGAAAAGTTCACCAATTTCCTTCTTCCACTGGGGTTGACACAGAGTCGCTGCAGCGACCTTCAGCATACATGTATGCTGCTGCCGGTGCTGCACAAGTACGTGGCCACTCTACACACCTCCCTGATTTGAAGGGGGGGGAGGGGACACTCACTGGTCATGCCTGTGCTTGTGCATCACATCCAAATTACATGGTGCTCTTGGCTGTCCCTGATCCCCTGATCTCCCTGGGGTTGACACAGAGTCGCTGCAGCGACCTGCAGCAGACATGTATGCTGCTGCCGGTGCTGCACAGTACGTGGGCACTCTACACACCTCCCTGATTTGAAGGGGAGGGAGGGGACACTCACTGGTCATGCCTATGCTTGTGCATCACATCCAAATTACATGGTGTACACAGGTTTCAGTGGTGAGTGTCTTGGCTGTCCCTGATCCCCTGATCTCCCTGGGGTTGACACAGAGTCGCTGCAGCGACCTGCAGCAGACATGTATGCTGCTGCCGGTGCTGCACAGTACGTGGCCACTCTACACACCTCCCTGATTTGAAGGGGAGGGAGGGGACACTCACTGGTCATGCCTGTGCTTGTGCATCACATCCAAATTACATGGTGTACACAGGTTTCAGTGGTGAGTGTCTTGGCTGTCCCTGATCCCCTGATCTCCCTGGGGTTGACACAGAGTCGCTGCAGCGACCTGCAGCAGACATGTATGCTGCTGCCGGTGCTGCACAATACGTGGGCACTCTACACACCTCCCTGATTTGAAGGGGAGGGAGGGGACACTCACTGGTCATGCCTGTGCTTGTGCATCACATCCAAATTACATGGTGTACACAGGTTTCAGTGGTGAGTGTCTTGGCTGTCCCTGATCCCCTGATCTCCCTGGGGGTTGATACAGTCTGTGTCGCTGAGTCGCTGCAGCGACCTGCAGCAGACATGTATGCTGGCTAGCTGCTTTCAACACTCTGCAGCATACTACATGGCGCACGATGCCCAGTTTTCCGCTATGCTACAATGCGCTCACGGTGGAGCTGCGCGCGGCCATCAGCATATCCTCGCTGCTGACAGCAAGGCACCCGGGGCTCGACGCGCCCCCCGTCTGCAGACTGGCCAGGCGGGTCTATGCACGCAGCAGGTGCCCCACGAGATCGTAGCAGTCACTGCCACACTGTGTGGCTTGGCGGTCCTCTGGACCAGCGGCAGAGGAGCTCCGGTCAAGACGTCGTCGATGCATACAACTCTTAGCTGCTGTCCTCCTCGTCACTCCCAGCGCCTGCCTGCAGGTCGTCAGCGTGAGTTTGCTGCTGCTGTTGCTCTCTCCGAATCTGGCGATCCCTCGCAGCCGCCGATTTCACTTTATTGAGCGTGGTCCTGAGCTGTTTGCGCAAGAAGCGGTCGTTGATGCTCTTGAGGAAGGCGTCACGTCCACGTGTGTAGAGATAGGGCTGCTGCTCCGCCACTTTTGCGTGCACCAGGTCCGTAAACAGCCACTGCTGGTTGTGGCGAGGCGGCAGATAGTGCTGGCGCAGCTCCTCACTCAGCGCCTTGGGCAGCGTGAACGTGTGGATGTCCACGTGTGTTCTATCTCCTGCCGGTGTGTCCCCCAGTAGCAGGCTGATGGTGTCCTTGCGCGCATCCTTTGGGTGCAGCACCAGCCATCCGGCAGCGCCCGGCTTGGCCGTCGCGGGCACAGGGCTGCCTGCCGTGTCGTTCATAATGTACAGCTGCCCTTCCTTGCACATTTGATCTTTGGTGGGTGCTTGCGCGTAACAGCTTGGCAGATACACGCGCACAGCGCCCAAGTTCAGCAGCGGCGCGCGGAACTGTCACTGGCCCTTCCAAGGCAGGTATGCGGAGAACAACAGCGCAAGCCGGTTCCTGTCTCCGCGTGGCAGCAATGCGATCAGCCTCCTGACTGCGTCCATGTCCGGCAGCCCGGCTGTTTCGCCGCCAAACCCAATCGCGTTCCGCTGCTGAGTGTACTGCTTGTGTGCTTCACGTTGCATTGCTCTCCATTCCTCCATGATCGCATGCTTTTCGTTGTCATGCAGCCCCGCAAAGCCATATTTTAGCACGCTCAGCATTGCGGATATCACCTTGTCGCGCTTGCTGTGATCAGGAAACAGCTTGGCAAAGATGCTGGCAGAGCCGCAAGCCGAAGGCCTCAAAATTAGCTCTGCCAAGGGAGCAAACTGAGCCCTGTTTGGCAGACCTTGCAGCTGGCACAACAACTGGTTGAACGACGATACATATGTCGTTGTCGCTGATTCTTCGAGGGTCTTGTCCTTTGCCAAAGCGCGGAGGCATTGCTGCAGCCTCACAACAAGCTGCTGATCTGTCAGGCTTCTGCACCGCGCCACGACTTGCTGGGTTGTCTGGTTGGGCTTTGTGACAGGAGCGGCGGCACAAGCACTGCCGGAGGTTGCGGTGGTGGAAGCCATATGTTTGTATGTGTGTATATCACCTCTATTTCTTTAAGTGACTTCAAACTCATTGTTGTGCTGGATGGATTGTGCAGCGCTGTTTGAGCACCCAACCGACACGCGTGCCGAGTATGTCTGCAAGTACCTTGGCTTTGTTCTTTGCTGTACGAGGATCTGCGAGGTACTCGGTAATGAATGCTTGCAGACATAGCTTCAGTGAAGCTGCTGGATTGTTGGTGGCATCTCTCACGACCTTCGCGCACCATGCATTGAACGAGCGTGCGGTGTATGGTGATGGCTCGTGGCCGCTGCGTGCCGTGCTGTAGGTGAACAAGTGTTCTCGTGGATTGTGCTCGAGTGAGCTCTTGATCAGGTCTGTCAGGCGTGGAGGCAACGCCACGCGAGTTGTTTTGCCACCCGTCAAGTACACGATGTATGCTTTGTTGCTGGTGGCGTCTAGTGGCGGCAGCACCAAGTAGCTGTTGCTACCGCATGTGTCCGTACAGCCGGGATCACGGGAAAATATACGGCAGCAGGCAAGGTCATTGATGCGGGGCAGCATCGTGATGAAGCTCATGAGCAGCTTGGATTGGGTGGCCTCCTGAATCGCATCCCGGCAGCTACACAGTTGGCCTAGGGTCAGCCATCCTTCAGCGCTCTTTGACTGGTGCGTTGCAGCACCCTTCGCTTTTTGATGTGCATACTTGAGCTGCTGAATCGCCGCTTGCACGACTGCCTTGGCCTTGGCGTTGTCAGACAGGACTATCTGCAGAAGGCTTTGCAGAGCCGTGAGCATACCTTTTATTGTCCATGGTGAGAGCTCGAATTGGCGTCCTGCATCCATAAGTCTCCGAAGCATGGGCTCAGGCGTAGGAATCACTAACGCCTTGATCGGCAGTCCTTGGTTTAGTTGCCTGAGCAGGGTCAGGGACCTCGTGTAGGCCTGCCGCGTCCCTGCATTGGGCAGAAGTGTTGGCGCGGAGTGCAGAAAGGCGTCAAAGAAGGGGTCTGGCTGCAACGTCACGCTTCTCCAGGGCTTGCTGGCTGCAGTGCCACACGAAGCTCTAGTGAGGGTCTTTGTTGGCTTTCGGGCAGGCTGCTTGGATGCACTTGCAGGCTTTGGCTTGCGGGTGCGCTGGTGCGTGGTGTTTATGAAAATCTCCAGGGTGCCGTCTGGTAGCATACGTGTACGCTTCGAAGTGTTTGTGGGTTGATGTTGCTGCTGGGTAGTGTGTGGGTTCATCATTCTACAGCGGGGTTCTTCTCTTTGGGTGAGGTATTTTGTATTGCCAACAAACGCACCTATTGGTCAGTAGATGTGGCACTGTTGAGCCTCAACAGCCCAAGGGGATGGTCAACCACCTGGTGGGTATGCGCCAGCAAATTGTGCATTTGTTTTGTCAACAACATTATTTCTGTGAAAGGGAGTGAAGGTCTCTGCATGTCATCTTTGTTTGACGTGCCTCAGAAATTGCAGGCAATTGACACTACGGGCGCGTATGGCATCGTGCTGCAATTTGAAACCTTTAGCGTCAAGGTCGTACGACTGTTGGGACTTTTAAGAAAAAGAGAAGCGATCCACCCAATCATGTCTGCCCCAATCACTGCTTCCGTGCAAGCATACACAAGTGCTCCCTACATAGCTGCTACTGCAGCTGCCACCACTGTGACTGCTGCTCCGACAACAGCACCACAAACAATACCGCAACACCACCAAGACATCTTTGGTGATTTGTGCTTGATTGACGAGACGCTGCTTGCGCCAACTTCTGTTGCGGCTCCTGCCCTACCCCCTTCCTTGCCAGCCCCGCAGCTGCCGCTTGCAATAGCAGGCTGCCCATCGGCAGTCGAACAAGTGGCAGTTACACAACTCGGACAGGTCGACCTGCAACAGACCAAGCTGGTCACTAAAATATACAAAGGGACCCTGCCGTCTGACCAAGACCTGGCTACGTCAGTTGCATGGCGCTGGGTTGAGGTCCCGTGGAGGTTCCGTGAGTATGATTTCAGCAGATTGCCTACCTTTGATGAAGAAATTCACGTCGGAAAAAGCCTTGCGGCGGTAGGCATCGCCCCCTACTTCAGGGGCACGGCCATATTCATGCATGGGGACAAACCTGGCCAGGTGCTAACCCGTTGCAAGCACGCTACAGGCGTGCTGCTAAACCTGAAATGGCTCAGAAACGCAATCTGGTCAGAGCTGTACAAGCTGCAGAAAGATATGCCGCACGCTCAGCTGTATTGCGGCGTTATCGTGACTGACCGGTGTACATGCACGTTGGCAAACCTCAACGGGGTTGGTCTGAGATTTGTAAAGGCCAACGCAAAGCTTGTACAACAATATCTAAATGATTTGCATCTGAAGATGCTGCAGGCCGGTGTCCTTCATCTTGATATATCACCGTCCAATGTTGGTTGCTGCTTTTCTGAGGATTTTTCAAAGGTTCAACTCCGCATGCTGGATTTTGGCATGGTTTGTAATGGAGTGTGTATAGAGAAGCTGTACACACTTGACGCAACGGCGAGACAAGAGATCATAGCATGCATCAACACCTTGACAGAAGGTATTGTGGACTCAGCGGCTGTATTGGGAGGCGACAGAGAGAAGAACAACAACTGGGTGCAACGATGGCTGCAGGCATAGCGCACACTAACCTGATGTGACAGCCGGCTTGGCAGCGCGAAGCCTGATCCCTTCGTACTGGCCAAGTTGATTCCTTGCAAATCCTAGCTTGGCAACACATGCGTCCATGAGCTGGCTTGCTAGCTCCAGTGGCGTCTCCACAGCTGCTACCTGCTTTGAGTTGTAGTATTTGTGCAACGCCTGTACATAGCTGATGTGTGTAGCCACAAACCTGTCGGCCAGGCATGTTGCCGGGACTGCACGTCCGGGCTCCGCCTCTGTGTTGGCCCGGAGCCACATCGTCACATTAGCAGTATGCGCCTGTGCAAACCGACCTGCAGAGCTTGCCATGGTGAGCAATTCTTTGAATGCACGCATGCTGGGAGGAAGTGTCAGTAGTGGCTGATTCGCGCCTTGCATTAGCATGGCTACAAACGCAGGAGCCAGCCGGCGCATCTGAGCGTGGAAGTTTGGCAAAGTAGTGGATTGCAAGGTCTGCCTTGCTGGCAGAAAAACCAGCCTATTGTATGCCGCAGGATCTGATACTTGCAATGCTTGCAAGGGCGGCAAATTGGCTGCATTGCAGGCCAGCCAGAATATTGCACCCGGTGGCTGCCCACGTGTCATATACTTGATGCTGCCGAGGTCTAGCGTGGATTTTCTGGCACTCCCGGACACTTCATCGAACAGGTCTACCAAAGGTGGGTGTACTATAGCTGACGCTGCTTTTCTTGCCATGTACGTATGACATCTGTGACTCTGCAAAGCATCGCCGTGCGTGATGCTGCACATGCTGGGACCCAGCGAGCACTGCAGCAGGTATTGAAATGAGCTCTTGCCGCGGTTGCCCTCCTGCTGCCCGTTATCCAGAGAATCACAATGGATTACTGCAACCTTGTTGCAGTCTGCAGCGTGCGTCAGCGCGTGATGCGCCAGATAGCTGAGCACCCAATCCCTTTCACAGCTGTTTGGGAACCACCTCGCGCACATATGTTCTATATCAGTCATTTCGGAAGGTGTGGCACTGCATACGTTATGGTAACAAACTGCCAACGTATCGAAAACCATGTCGTGCACAGGATGCGGCAGGTCAGTGAAGGTTCTGCTGTGGACGCGCCAGGTGCCATCCAGGAAAGCAACACGGCTCCAGCAAACCTGAGCATATGCTGCTTTTAGAACACTTGCATTTGGCAGGCAGCTGCGCAACATCCGGAGCAGACTCAATTGGTGACGCATGGATCCCAGCAATGTTTGTTGATGCGACACCGTCAGCACACCGTGCACAACATCAATATGGTGCTGTGTCAGATGCTGCACCAAAAAGTGAGCAGCTTCGGTAGCACCCTGATTCAACAGCCACTTTCCCATGAGGTTGGGAAAGGCATACGTGTGTACGGCGGAGGACGTTGATAGCGCTGCAAGCGGCACTGCCATCAGGGGGTTTGTTGTGATATGCAACTCTGTTGCGACACGCCTAGCCAGCGCATAGAGGTGGGTGGTGGTCAGCGGCCCGCTTGTCGGCTTGCGGTGCTGGCCGTGCTTCCTGGCAGTGGAGGCTTTGTGGGGGTGCTTGCGTGCCATTCACTACGACAAACTGATAAATGTTCAGCAAGCTGGGCGCGCATGCAAACACGATAGTGGGTCCACTCCATGGCATTCAGTATTCATCGTCAGAGTCGCTGACAAACGAGTAGCTTTGGGGCTGTGGCACGGGGGGGATAGGTGCGATGCCTTGCTCGGCTGGGTAATGATTCGCCTCCCACCGCCTGATATACCACGGCTTTCCACAGTTGACTGAATTTCTGAGGAACTGAATGTCATCTGGCGGTAGCGTACCCGTCTGCTGCAAGGTGTGGTACATTCTGTTGAAGGGATCAATGCAGAACACCTTGGCCGGCCAGAGTCCTCTGATGACCATCTTGTGGTGCCAGTCTCGCACCAACTGAAGCATGCCTGCCACTGACTGGGCACCCTGGGAGTTGTTGGTGTCGGGCTTGTTTTGGGTTGCACGTGGCTTGGAGCTCTGTGGATAAGATGCGGAGGGCATTGCTGGTTGCACACGTTTTCTATACTGTGCCATGTCCTTAAAGTGGGTTGCAGCGGTGGCCACTGGGACCGGTAGCCTCATCGGGTAATCTTCCTACCTTGGCGTGTCCAGCCAGGCAAAGTACTGCCCGCAGAACGGTCCAGCGGAGCGCATGCGTGCTCACCATGCACTCAA
>CADDIJ020000108.1:0-10611 GCA_902809745.2 Tetradesmus lagerheimii
CACCATGCTATATGGCACTGCTAGCTTGTCTAAATAGACTGAGCCCACTGCCCAGCTCTGTAGCATCACTCTTGGTGTCACCAAACATCCTTGAAAAACTGCATAACAAGCCACCAGGCATGCCTTGACCACAGCCTGGACACAAGCCCTGACAGTTACCTGCTCAGCAGCAGCAACACTACTCAGTATCGACCTTCTGCCAAACAGCCTCAACAACATCTTGCACCAACTGTGCATATAGCTGTTGCAAGACCTCATTCACACTGGATGGCATCAGTGTGTGCATAATTCCCTGCACCTTGCCCAGCAGCAGCCGCTCTGACCTGCGCTTCAACAGCAGCGGCTGCTGCAAGTCCCGCTGTGTGTTGTAGTAAAACCGTGCCATCATGCTACTGTCCTCCCGACCCGTGCCTCCAAAAGACTCCACCATAAACATCCAAGCCCGAGCAGCTGATCCCACAGAACTGTCACCAGTACTGCTACTGCCGCTGCTGGTGCTGTTCCGTTGCACAACAAATGTGCAGGGGTCTCGATCACAGCTTTCATCCAACTGCATAAACACCACATCCCCCAGCTGAACGTAATACTCCTCGTCAACCTAGCGACCAGGCCTGCCATCATCCCAGTCAGGTGGTGCCCTGCTCTCTGCTGCTGTGGCCTTGAGCCTTTTGGTGCCGCTGCTGCTGCCTCCAAAAGCCCCTGCTGCACGCTTGCTGCTGCTGCTGCTGCTCTTCACCATGTCGGTTGGTGGTTGTGGCAGCTCAGCGTCCATGCACACTGGTACTGCATTCTCACAAGGCAGCTGTGTGGCTGCAAACCCTCCTGGTACTGCTGTCGCAGCTGAACCGGGTTCATCACCGCTTCTGCTGCTGGCTGCCAGCGCAGCAACATTGTTGCTGTTACCAAGCTTTCGAAGCTGCCCCATCAGTTGTTGAAGCACTGCTCTCTCTGCTGCTTCACTAGCTGCCACAGACATGTACAATTTCTGCAGGTCCTGCTTCACAGCAGTAGCAGCGGCACTGCCAGAAGCTGCAGTGCCTTTCAACAAGCCAGCAATGCAGCTCCATGCAACAGCAAATGCAGCATCTGCTGCCGGAGCATCTTCACACTTGGCCAGATCAGTCAAAGCTGCCAAAGCAGCTGACAGCAGCTGCTGCGGGTTTGCTGCCTCTCCTGAAAAGTCTGCTGCTGCTGCTGCTGGCTCAGCCATACCTTGCAGGCCTGCAGTGGTGCTAATAAAAGCAACTGCCTGCTGCTGCTGCTAAGCGCACTACCTCACTGGTCTGCATGGCTCATATGTCAAGCGGCTTGATATGCAACAGCAAAAACATGCAGAAAATATTTGGTGGGCAATATGTAACAAATCAATAATGCTTCGGCCAACCCCACAACCACCTGATGAAATCTGCCTAAGCATTGATGTTGGATCCCAAAACTGTTGAGTATGCTTGTTTGATGGCAAGCCAACAGCTCAAAATATACTGTACTTGGCAAAGACACAGCTGTTGGATGAGCATGCGTATGTGGTGCATGACCCAGCAGAAGTGAAGGGCCATCGGGATAGCGTTGTTCACCAGGTTGAGACCCTGCTCAATGGCAGGCCTTACTACTGCCTAGAGATGCAATATTTTGACCAAGCGGCTTCACGTGGGCTGGTCTTCCCACTTCAGTTGGAATCGTGCATAGGAATGTACTTTGTTGAAAAGGAAATTCCTGTTAGGATAATCCATGCAACAAAGCGGTACCCATTCCTGAATATTCATGGTTGGAAACAGGATAGTTGGTGGAGGCGATAGCAGCGCGTGGTTGAAGTTGTCAGCAATATCCTGAACCCTGCTGTGCCTGGCAATGCATTTGCACACAGAAATCATGATCTGTCATCCTGGAACTCATTACCCCCTGCACAAAGACACGACGTTGCAGATGCTATTGCGCAATGCCTTGTGTTCCATTATCGGAATCTGCAGGCTGTGTATGAGTGCAGGCCGTCACTACCAGTGGGAACTGCCAATACTCCCACAACATCCCAACAAGCAATTCAGCCACCATCGCAGCAAACTACAGCAAGACAGAGAAGGCAGCAAGCGCCTTCCCTAGCTGAAATGCGTGTTAAGCTTGAGCGAACACTTGCTCAGCTCAAAATAGATTATTACGAGTTGCTGAAAGGAGAGGCCAGCAACTCGGCCAGGCTATTCAAAGTCTATAGGCAGCATCCCAGCAACAAGCACTTGAAAGCATTCCTGGCAGCACTCAACAGTTTTAATAACACAGAAACTGATGTATTACATCTTCAAACCCTTGAAGCCCGGCTAACCCCCCTACTCACCTAGTGCAGAGGTGACCTTAACCGGAGAGAGACCTGTGTAGAGAGCCTCGTAGCTGCTGCAAGCAGCAGGACAGCTGGCCGTAAACTTCTTGCCCCAGTTGTGTGTGGGGCTGCAGTGCAGCAGCAGGCTCACACCAGGGGTCACGCTGAGCTTGTAAGCCTTCTTTGACCAATGGCCTGTGAGTAGCTGCTGCTGCTGCTGTGGTGTTGGGCCTGCTGTCAGAAACTCTGCTGCCACACGGACCTGCACAGTCTGTGAACCCTGCTGCAGCAGTACTCCTGTTGCTGACATGAGCTGCACAATGCTGTAGTGTGTGAACCGCTGTTCCGCAACCAGCGCCCTGCCTGCTCGCAGCTGCACTGCTTTGCCGCCCCAGCTATCAGGCAGCAGTATAAGCATGCCAGCACCACGGGGGAGGACATACGGCTGTTGTCCTTGCGCCAAATCTGCAGCCATATCAGCAGCTGCAGCTGCCTGCTGCAGCGATGCTGCCACCGTGGCACACGCTGCAGTCCCCATGTCTGTGCTGCTGTCCAAGCCCCCTGTGTCACCAACTGCTGCCAGCTCTGCTACTGGCTCTGCTTCAAGCTCAGATGCTGGTTTCTGCTGCCTGCTGCGCCTGCAGAGGGATGCTAGCACGGAGACTGACTGCTGGGGCTGCATTAGTTCCTAGCACCTGCAACTGCTGTGCATGCTGAAGCGCTGACTGTGCTGCTGCAGCTGCAGCCTGTGCCGCCCTGCTAGCTGCAGCCTCATCGCCACGTGCGTTGGCAGCAGCTACCGCAGCAGCGCTCTGCAGCGCTGACAGAACTGCATGCGCCGCTGCACCCACGCTAGCCTGCACTCGTGCCTCGGGCGCTGCAAGTGACAGTTTGATGGCATCTACATCACAGCACAGCACATCAACTGTGTTCTGAAACAGAAACAGCTTGCTGGGAGCTGGTGATGCACCAAACAGTGTGGTGTTTGCAGCTGCAATCTTGGCTAGGACGCTGTTGCTGCACGCTGTTGCTCCTGTTGGGGTCATACGCAGCCACTGCAGGTCAGGTCCAGCCTGGAAAGCTGGCGTGGCATACTGATGCAGCAAGGGCCCTGCCACTGCCTGAAGCATGCCCGCTAGGCTGCCTCGCTTCTCAACTAGGGTGATCAGGTGATCCCAGATGGCAGATGTGCTTGCATTGGCTTGGTAGCGCTGTGTCAGCTCCACTGCGTGCTGCAGAGCTGCTTTCTGAGACTCTGACAGGTCATTACAAACAGCCCGGTTGGCATTGACTGGTGTCCTGCATGCAGCAGCGATATGTTTTGGGTGCTGTCAGTTGCTGTGAGCACGCAGGAATGAGCCATGATCCATCAGATATCAACAGTTACAAGGCTGATTGTTTGCACTGTCAACATAACCACCGCTGACACCTTGTAATGCTAGCACAGGAGCTCTGTAGCATGATTAAATTGCAGGTCATGAGATCAGGAAATTGTTACACCAGCAACTGTGATGCCAAATGTGGTCATCACACCCCGCATGACTTGGGTCATCTCATAAACCTGCTCATGTCACACACTACACAGAGCAACTCCGTCTAGTATGCTGCTGCTGGCCTGTGCCTAATCCCTTGGAGCAACATACCAGCCAATCATAGACTGCCGGAACTGGACTATTTGCAGTGCCCTGCCGACAGCACGCAGGTAGTCCAGGCGGTTGCCAAAGGCGTTGCTGTAGTTGTTGATGTAGGTCTTGTAAGACGTGGAATCCTTGCTGCGTCCAGCTCGCATCATATACCAGCTCCACATGTCTGCTGGTAGGTTTGTGTCGGATGCCGTCCCCAGCTGCTGCATCATCAGTGAAACTTCACCGGCCAGGGTGCTCTGCATGCTGTAGAAGCTGGGGTCAGTGTGCTTGGCACCAGCTGCTGCTCCGGAGGGTGCGGCTGCCATGCCTGCAGCATCAAGTGGCCAGCGGGGAAGAGGGGGGGAGTGTGACACAGCAGGTTGCGTAAGCGTAGATGCATGTTTGATCCAGTGTTGAATTGTCATTGAGCAAGAATGCAGTCAGCAAGGCACAGCAGCCTGGTGTATTGAAGCCCAGCGGATTGCGCCAGCAATCACCACACATACCATGAATTGTGTGTGCCAGCTGGCAGCTGATGAAAATGCAGGAAAGGCACCTTTGTGAACATGGCTGCTGGCACATAGCAAACACAACGCAGCCTCCAAAAGACCAGCAAGGCCCAGCAGGAGACCTTGAAGCCCAGCAGATGGGCCCAGTGCCAAACCTTTGCAACAGCAGGTGACCCCACCACCCACCTGCAGCTCGTATCTTGTCCCAGCCGCTGCCCAAGAAGCTGGCACTGCTGATCGCAGAGTTGACCAGCTTCGCCATGGCTGTGTCTGTAGGTGCAGCAGCTGTGTCATCATCAAAAGCAGGCAAATGCTTCAGGTCTCCATAGGGCCACACGTAGCCCCTCGCGTTGTTTAGTGTCTGTCGTGGCTGGGCTGGCTGGGCTTTCTTGGTCTGCACAATGGGCCGGCTTGGGTTCGTTGGCTGGAAGAAGGTCAGCACTGCCATTGCAAGGTTCACGGTTGCTCCCAGACAGAGGCCCGACATGCAGCGCGGCAGAAAGGACACGTATTCAGGGTCCCCATAGGCATACTCATTCTGCAATTCAACATCAGCACAAGCGGGGCAGCGATAGCAGCAGCACACTGTCAGTGCACAGGTGCGGAAGCTGGTTGAAGCCAGTGGCATACAGCCAACAGTAGGTTGCGTGGGTGCAGATGGTAGCAAGAGATGGCATGAAATGAAGCAAGTCACTTGATGATATATGCATGGCACTGGTACACCTGAGCTGAATGATGAATGTGGAGACAGAAGGCCCAAGTCCCCAGTCCCCAAGCCCATCCGCAGCATGCAGTGCTAGCTGGCATTCTAATGACTGGATGTGGTTTTCAGCACAGCCCAGAGTACAATGTTTCAACTAAAACCCTGCAGATATTGGCTGTGTGTGCTGCTTCCAGACGAAAGAGGAGCACCATGGCTCAGCTCACCTTGCAGCCCCAGTTCACCATGTAGAACCCTGTGCCCTGTGCCTCCTGAAAGAGCTGCAGCAGCCCAGCCATGCCAACCCCCCAGACAAGGGGAGTGCTCTCCTCAGAGACACCCTCAACACCCGTGAGTGACCAGCGCCAGCGAATGCCTTCTGCCTGCCAGCGGCTGGTGTACATGTGCCAAGAGCTGGCCAGCATGCCAGAGGCAGCCTGTAAGCAGCGCATAGGTGCTGAGCCGTTGGCGTAGCGGCCTCCAGATGTCAGGCTGGCTGGGTGATACCAGTTGGGCTTGCCAGCTGCCTTGTTGGCAAGCATGACGTCACTGCAAAGCAACCAGCAGCAGCAGTACGCATCAGGGGCATGTTTGTCAACATGCAGATGTGAAATTGGGAAGTAACCAGGCTTTGGTAAAACAGGATGATAGCAAGCCAGCTTAGGGTGCCTATGTTTAAAAGCAATTTCATAAGCACGTTTTGCAGCCCCCTTGAATCTTTGAATCTTCTTGAATCTTTGCCATTTTTGTGCATATAGCTACAAACTACAGGGGAACTCCGTCTTAAATGACCTCTTTGAATCCTTGAATCTTTGAATCTTAGGATTTTAAGTTGTTGTATAGGGAATGAAAAAAAGTTTTTTTTTCTGCAACCCCACATGGCAGCTCTTTTTGGCCAAGATTCAAAGATTCAAAGATTCAAGCCGTGTTTAAAAGTAAATTCATGAGCATGTGGGCAGCCTCTTGAATCTTTGAATCTTTGCCAAAGATTCAAGAATTAAAAGCAAACCCGGCCTAACCAATAGGTTGGTGCTGAAACCTGAACTTTGGAGTATGAAGATTGAGCAGGCTAGCTGGCCAGGTGGACATGAAGCTTTAGATAAATGTTGTGCAAGTGATCAGCAGCCCTGTCAACACTTTTGGTTGGCATATAAACAGAAACCCATACGTGACCCTCAGCAACTCACTTGACCTCCACCAGTGAAGTCAGCAGCTCGCCTTGCCAGTACTGCAGCACCAGCAGATTGGTCTTGAACCGCGTGTGCATTGCACGAAAGTCTGGCTTGGCAGCTGAATGAGCCACCTTGGCCTCCTTGGTAGATGGTTTGCCACCCTGGAGCAAAGAAACACTTGCTGTCAGACAGCTGCACTACTAAGCAGAGTGTCAGATGAGCAGTTGGTGCAAGCAGAACTTGAGTGTTATCATGTTGCTGGTCTCAACATACCCTGGCCCATCTTTCAAGTAGCACTGCTGGTGCTTGAATGGAACATGTGCAGGTTAGGAGGATTTAGCCAGACACAAATGGTTTCCCTATACGTCTGCATGTCCAATGAGACACACACTGTCACATGAGTAGCTTGTGCATTCAAGCACAGTCATCTGCCACTGTCTAATTAGACAAGAAATTGACATTTGTTGGTCAGGAATGGTCCAGATTGACACAGCACAACCCAGTTGGACCAGATAATGGCAGTTTCTTGTGGCAAAATGGCCCCTTCTTAACCCAATCTGCAGCAAAGTTGGCCCCTGTCTGCAGGGTACTTGCCTTGGCATCCCACCAAGCCTCCATGAGGCGCACCACGGTGCGTGCTGTGCCAGGGAACAGCAGGTCAACGTCCATCTCCCCCAGGCTCCCGTCTGCCTGCCTGTACTGGACGGTGTGCTTCATGCTGACAGCAACTCCCACACTGTCAGCTGGAAAGCATAGGTACCGGCCAGATGCCAGAGGAACCGTGTGCTCATACACCAGCTGTGCAAGTAGGAAGGATGCATGTGCAGGCAGTTGTTGTGTGTATGTAAGCAACCAATTGGTCTTTTGATACAACACAGCTGTGTGTTGCAAGCAAGGGGTTTTGGGTGATTATAGCAGTTTGAGATAATGCTTCGCCAGTGGTAGCAAAGATTGTGCTTTTTGCCATGGCTGGCTGCATTCCATTGGTGTTCAACCAGTTGTTGCTGGTGCATGTTTGCTGCTTCTAATTTTACCTGGTATTTGACTGTAGCTTCCTCCAGGTCCAGGCTCATCCCAGCTGCAAATGACTGCTTGACACAGTCCTCCAAGGCTGCAGCACCTTCCCTGCACAGTAACTGCCACAAGTCACAGGAGGCATGCTCCGAACGGCGCTGGAATCTGCTGAACGCCTCCAATCCCTTGGGATCCAGAATGTAGCGCCAAGCATTACTGTACACTGGGAACGCAAGGGAGAACTGTCGGCATGCTCCTCCAATCCGTATTAAGCCCAGCACCGCTCCTCGACTGGGCTCCTGACGCCAGACCTGAACCCTTGCGGGTAAGCCCAGAGCCAGGATCGGAACCGCATGCCAGGGCCTTCGGCCCTGTCTGGGGCTGAACTGGGGTTTGCCTAGCCACATAGGCTTCGCCTGACATGGCTTTGGCCTGAACTGGGACTGTTGTTCCCTTGCTGCCTGTTACACAGAATCTCGCTGATGGCCTTTGTTGCGCTTGTGAGTGGTTGCACCTGCTTGCCGCAGAGGGGTGCTAAAGCGAGGAGTGCTGTGCTGGCTTTGCTTGCAGACGCAGCAACATCGAGACGGTCTGTTGCATCTCCAATGTACGCAGCCCAAACTGCAGGCAGCAGCAAATCAGGCAAAATGTGTTGGACGGAGTAGCATGTGGTGTGAAGGGTACTGACATGCTACTACTGGCAGGAGCATGCTTGCTGTTGCCTGCATTTTGCTGTTACCCCACAATGTGCATAAACGAGACACACCTTGCTGTCCAGGCAGGTTATTGCATTTGAGCAGCGCCATACTGCTGGAGCAGCGCTGCTGCACAGCTGAGGCGGCTCTGAAATGGCTGCCTAGAAGGCTGATGAGGGCTCTCAACGCTGTGAAAGGATTATTTGAAGTTTCTGAATGCTATTGCAACGCTTAAAATCATGTGAATGGGCAGCACACGCGACTTGGCTGCTTTGTGGGAGTGCGGCACTGCACGGCCGATCTGATTGCAAGTGAAAACAAACAGCGTAAATTCAGCCGATTGCCATAGGCATAGCTCAACATTTAAAAAAGGTCGCACATTCTGGTACGTGCCTTGGACTCCAAAAACCTCGAACCCTCCAAGTAGTACAGGGCGATACGCATATAGCCGCGAGGGCATAGGGGAAGAACCCCAGAACTTGTACGCACGAGGTTTCTAAATACAGCGTTTCAGCCCGTCAAAATAATACAAAATGAAAGAAATGCTTGTATAATTTCGTTATTCAAGGCACGTGCGATACGGGATGTCCCAAAACGGCAATTGCTGGTGTCATGCAGACTGACAGCAAAGCTGACAATAATATATCCTCAGTAAAGCTCCCTTTCAGTATTATCTCAATAACATGTTATTAATAATATTTAACAACTTATTTTTCAGTTATATTGAGGCCATGTAAAGCCAGTTTCGGTAGATTACAACCAGTTGCATCCTCCTTCATCTCAATACGAAAGATGTTTAGCCTTGTCTAAGAGATGCAATCTGTGACTAAGAGAGGCTCATAGGCAAGCTTTCAGTCCATAGGAGGCTTTCATTGTGCAATGGAGGCTGCAGGCTGTCCAAAGGATGCAGTACACGGGATGCTGTCTGAGTGCAAAGTAGTACTCAGATCCTTTCCATCCACTCCAGCAACGCACAGCTGAGACAGGCTGCCCCCAAAGCCTGCCTGCCCAGTGCGGCTGCAAAGTGTGGTTGACTTGCTGGCAGCTGACTGGGATGCCATCAAAAGCAGCTTTGCAAACCCAGCAGCGCGCAGCGAGGCAGTGCTAGCGACAGCACAAGCAGCAGCTGCGGCTGCCGTGCAGGCTGCTGCAGACACAGCAAGGCACGTGGCAGCCGGCAATGCGGCTGCTGCAGATGCCAGTGCAGCTATAGCAGACGGTGCAGCAGCAGCAGCAGCAGCAGTGCCACCAGCATCAGGCTGGATGGCAACAGGGCCTGCAGCCTTGCCAGTTGGGTCTGCAGGGCCAGCAGGACTAGCAGCCGGGTCAGCCAGGCCAGCAGCAGCAGCAGAGCCACTAGCAGAACAAGCAGCAGCAGCAGCAGCAGCAGCAGCAGCGCCAGGCCCCGCAGGTGCCATCACACTGCTGCGTGGTGCTGGCTTGCTTCTGCTGGCCCCCAAAAGCAAGCTGTGGTGCCAGCTGTCCAAGCCGCTGGGTGGCAGCTGCAGCATCCGCAACACCACCTACAACCGCTACACTGTGGTTCAGCTCATGACATCCACAGGACTGCACATGCAGGCTGGCCAGCAGCAGAACGTGCAAGTGCGTGTTGCTGCTGAGTTTGTTGCTGGTGGCAGGCCCCTGAGCGGCGGCAACTGGGCAAAGCAGCCGTGCAATGTGTGTGTATGGCCCGGCGAGACCCTGCTGCTTTGGGAGCAGCCAAGCCACAGGCTGGGCCGTAAGTTTGGGGTGACGCTGCCAGCTTCGCCTACCCTGCCCTGAATGGCACCTTCACGGAGGAGCGTGTGGCGGGTGTAATAGGTGGGTAAGCCTGGCATTGAGGTTGCCTAAGTTCTTGAGATTGGTTCCTTTCTGGTTGTAGTTGCTGAGGCACTGTAAGAACTGTTGCAGGGTTTGGCTGTTTCTGTGGGTCTGATACACTTTGTACAGCTTCTCTGTGTTGCTGCTCTGCTGCTGCGCTGAGCATTGCACTCGTGGCAGCAGCTCTGGGTGTTCTGCCTGCAGCTGCGTGAGTGTCTTCTGCAGCAGCGCCTTGGCTTGGATATGCCGGGCTGTGTTGCCAGGCTTTGTGTCCCGGGGCTGCTGGTTGTTGCTGCTGTTGCTGTTGCTGTTGCTGTGCACTGCTTGTTGCTGACTCAGGGACAACCAGCTTGTTGGTGAGCTCTGCTTCCACCACCCTACCATCCTTTACTGCGTCTTTGTTTCTGTAAAAATAGCACAGCAGCTGACCCAAGGCGTCTGCCATGTCGTGCTGGTTCTCTCCGGCTGCCTGCCATACCCTTAGATCGTGGTTCCGCCCTGCAAGTGCATTGCCATCGCCTGCCTCCAACAGCTGGCGCACAGCGTTTGCTGTACTCACTTTGCGGACGTGCCGAGTCATCTGCTGCCAGTTTTTGATCCCGAGGAACTTGTAGCGCTCGCTTGCACTTAGAACCCGCACTGTTTTGTCCTGGCGCAGGTAGTACATAACAATGGCCTGCTGCAGCTGAAGATTGAAAACAATGCCCTTCTTGGCGTCAACGTCCCAGGGTTGGTCTTCAACTAACACCCAAAAGTCATCAGATTTC
>CADDIJ020000109.1:0-12643 GCA_902809745.2 Tetradesmus lagerheimii
GCTATGCAATGGCCGTTGCAGCAGCAGTTGTGTGGTGGCTGGGTGTTGTTCGAGACCATCAGAAAGATGATCTCAAGTACCTGCAGGGCCACATCAGTGTGGTTGCCAAGCATGTGGAGAACCTGCAGGCTTTGGTTCAGCATTTAGGGCAGGCCTCGGTTTCTAGCGAAGCAACATCATTGTGTGGCGAAGCAACTGCGATCTGCAGAAGTTTTCAGGATCTGCTCGCCAAGCTGCAGCAGCGGGAGAGCCGCATTTGCAGGCGCTTCCACAACCTTCGAGTATTTGTGTGAGCGGCATGCCTTGCCAACAGCAGATGATGGCGCATGCGCATGCACAGGCACAAGGCAGGGCAGCACAAGTCTACATCGATGCGGTATGCAGTGATCATGATGCATGCAGCATTCAGCAGTGCAGGATGGTAATGTGGCACTCTTGTGTTGTCTGTTGACAGCGCAGAGTGCACACAAAGATTGACCTGTGCACAGTGTGTGTGGCACTGGTGCATGTTATGATTGGGAGCGCAGAGTGTTGTGGTTTTATGTTGATGCTATGGCTTAATAAGCACGCAGGCTCAGACAAAAAATAAAATTCAAAACTGCCAGCAGGTGCCCTGCGTGTACAGGCAAGAGGCCAAGGATGCGCCATTTTTTGAGTCTATCGGTACAGGGCAAGTAGCCGAGGCAACACCAAGCCTTGAGTATATACGTGGAGTTACATAGTCACAGGTTGTAACAGGTGGTAACGGACGCTCTTGTGATCAAGCTTTGATATGTGTGTGCGCCTGTTTTGCAACAGGTTGTAACGGACGGTCTTGTTGTCGAGCTATAATATGTTTGTGGGTAACATCATCATCATCATCATGTTACCCATTAAGCCATAGCATCAACGCCATCGGCCCCGCGCCCCTCAGGAGCGGAAGAAAGAGGGAGCACTGCTCCATTGTGTTTGCAAATATTACGCACATAATATGATGATGATGATGATGATGATGATGATGATGATGATGATGATGATGATGATGATGATCACGGAAGTCTGGCTTTGCAGCTGACTGAGCCACCTTGGCCTCCTTGGAAGATGGCCTGCCCCCCTTTGCGTCCCACCAAAACTCCATGAGCCACACCACGGTGCGTGGTGTGCCAGGGAACAGAAGGTCAACTCCCATATCCCCCAGACTGTTGTGTGTCTGTTTGTACTGGATGGTGTGCTTCATGCTGACAGCAAGCCCCACGTTGTCAGCAGGGAAGCACAGGTAACGGCCGGCTTGCAGAGGCACCCTGTACTCGTGCACTAACTGCGCAAGCAAGAAGCAAGCAAGTACAGACAATTCATGGTGTCTGAGTGAGCTATAGTTTTCATACACCAGAGCTGCAAGCTGCAGGCCAAGGGGGTTTGAGGTGAGTAATGCTAGACACAGTGCTTTGGCTGTCGTGGCAATGCCTGTTTCTCTGACATGGCTGAAAGTTTGCCTGCAGGCACATTGGTGTGAAGCATTTAGCTTGTGCCCACTTGCTGCTTCTGCGTCATAATTACCTGGTGCTTGGCTGTGGCTTCCTCCAGGTTCAAGCTCATGCCAGCTGCAAATGACTGCTTAATGCAGGCCTCCCAAGCTGCAGCACCTTGCCCCCACAGTAACTGCCAAATGTCACATAAGGCATGCTGTGTGCGGTGGTGCAGCCTGTGGAATGCCTCCAATCCCTTTGGGTCCAGAATGTCACGGCCTTTGCTGCACATGCCTACCACAGAGGGGTGCTAAAGCGAAGAACGCTGTGCTGACCTTGCTTGCAGACGCAGCAACATCGAGGCGGTCTGTTGCATCTCCTATGTATGCTGTTCACACTGCAGGCAGCAGCAAATGAGGCAAATGCGTTGGACGAAGCAGCAAAGCAGTGTTGAAGGCCGCTGACGTGCTGCTATTGGCAGGAACATGCTGGCTGCTGGCTGCATTGTGCTGTGGCACCTAAATGTAAAACGAGGCGCACCTTGCTGCCCAGGTAGATTGCTGCTTTTGAGCAACGCAATGCTGCTGCTGCACATGCTGCTGAAGCAGCGCTGCTGCACAGCTGTGCCAGCTCTCAATTAGTTGCCTTGAATGCTAATGAAGGCGCTCAACGCCATTAAAGTAATGAATTGAAATCTATGGATGCTTGTCCAACGCTGTATGTCCTGTAAATGGGCAGAACATCATCGTCTTGTCTTGAAATATGACACTGCACTTGCAGAGATCAGAAACCAACGATGTTTAATGCGTTACTTCGAACAATTTGAGAGGGCGTAGATCAATTTTTCAATTGCAGGCAGGTCTCTGGCCACATTCGTGCCTTGGGTCCGAAAAACCCCGAACTCCATCCAACTAACAGCCTCACTTTCTTGCCACTATCTGTACCAATTGCACAAACAAACATTGACACTGCCTGCAAACGCACTGCCACGGCACAGAAGCACATTGAGCATTCTTGCGTGGAACGATCCGAAACGCTCGCAGGCGCTTGCAAGCATTGTTGAAAGAATCATTGAGGCCGAAGAGCTGCGCACTGTCCTTGGAGGCGACGCTCACAAGGTCTGAGAAAGCTGAGCTTATCCATATTGAAAGCTGAGCTTATCCATAGAAAGCTGAGCTTATCCATATCGCAGGAGCCGTGAATCACTTGTTGGATTTGAGCAAGATGCACCCCATATGCTGCTGCTTGCTGCAGGGAGAACATGTCTACAACACCCGAGGCAATAGAGCGGAAGATTGTCGCCAAAGAGACGGAGGTGGAGCGTGTGAAGAAGCAGCTAGAGGATGCTATAGGAGATCGGGATCGGGAGTTGCTGCTGCGGCAGGAGCTGGCAGCACTGCAGCAGCAGCTGGCAGCACTGCAGCAGGAGAAGGTGCTGCTCATGCAGCAGCAGGCAGGTGCGGCTGGGTCGCAACGTTCCTGGCAACCTACATCAGCTGGTTATCAAGCAAGCTTGCAGCAACCATGGAGAGCAGCATTCCCCAGCTGTCAGCAGTGCTTCTGCATGCACCCACAACATGCCACTGTGCTTTCATTACATTAGTGGGGTGTGTCTCTAGCACACCGCAGATATAATTTGCTTATCCCGGAGAGAACTTGTGCTCATCGGATGGCCTCAATGCGCGTCATTGTGCGCTCATCTCCTTCTGTCACGTGCTGACTCTGTGCTCATTTGGGGTGGCTCATACCATCTAAGATGGTGACTGGACCCACATGTAACTACTCTCTCTCTCTCTATTACATTACTCTCTCTATTACATTACATTACATTACATTACAAAATGACCCCTCTTTGGGGTGCTTTCATGCTGCAAGCTTTTTTGTTTTATCCTTTGCCGAGTGCCTTGGCTGTGTGTCCTTCTTGCATGTACTCTTCATGGCTCCCACCCGGCTTCTTCTCTTGTTCCTACAGCAGCAGCAGGTCAGTCATGCATGTGCTTGCAAGGCGGCCAAACATGCATGGCCTGCCACTGTGTGTGGAGCAGCCGCCAAAACCCATGCCCCAGCAGTCCTGCTTATTCAGATCACCGCATGCAGCACCACCTGGCGCATGGTAGCTACCATCATGCTTGTCTGCAACTGATTAGAATTAGCGAGGCATCTGAGGTTCACATCCATGTGAAGGATTTTGCTGCAGCCAGCTATGTTGCAGCAACATAAAACCACAACACTCTGCACTCCCAATCATAGCATGCACCAGTGCCACACACACTCTGCACAGGTCAATCTTTGTGTGCACTCTGCGCTGTCAAAAGACAACACAAGAGTGCCACATTACCATCCTGCACTCCTGAATGCTGCATGCATAATGCTGATTGCATACGCCACTGATGTCGACCTGTGCTGCCCTGCTCTGGCTTGCCTTGCTCCTGTGCATGCGCCATCAACTGCCATTCGTTGGCGGCCCCTGCTTCACCACAACAGCACCAGGTGAGCGTTGGAGTTGAGCATTGGTGGTATGTCAGCATGCAGCGGCTGCCTGTGATGCTTGCCAGCAGTTGCTGCAAACTCTTCTGCAAGACTATTTGCTGGTCTCATGGAAAGGGTTGCTGTAGTATGAAATGCCACAGCAACACGAAGCAGTCTAGGAATCCATTGATTATGCAAGCTGGGTGATCACATGCTGCGCGTGGCCACCAAGCAGCCCTTTGCTAGGGCGTAATTTACGATGTGCTTGTAAAGCCGTGTCATGAGGCATGCTTGAACACTTGTGAAATACCTGTGAAATACTTGTGAAATACAATACCAGGCAGCCCTGCAACACCATCCTGCGTGCTCCTGTGTGCTGCATGCCACTGTGCTTTCGTGCTGCAAGCTTCTTTGTTTGACCTTTTGCTGAACCTGGCCCTGCCCGTGTGTTTTTGCATGTGCTCTTCACGGCTCCCACCTGGCTTTTTCTTTCAACCCACAGCAGCAGCAGGTGAGACGTGCGTGTGCTTGCAATGGTGCTTGTGGCAAGCCTGCCAAACCAGCATTGCTGCTGTGTGTGGAGCAGCCGTGCAACCCCATGCAACAGCATGGATCATTGTCAGGAGTACAACCTGCACCCCATTATGCAGCATGCTAGCTGTCATGCGTGTCTGCTAATCATCAGCATCAGCGAGGCATCTAAGGTTAACCATGTCAAGGCTTATGCCGCAACTTGGTTGTATCTTCCTGCTATAACACATTGCCCTCCCAAGTGCATTATGCACCACACACTGCACACATTGATTGCTATTTGTGTGCACTCTGCGCTGTCAAAACATAATGCGGTGTCAACAAGACAAGAATGCATTACTGTTCTGCACTGCTGGATGCTGCTGCATGCAACGGAATACTCATTGCACACAACAGTTAGTTACACACAACACCATTGTCAACCTGTGCTTGACACACGTGCTGCCCTGCCCTGCCCTGCTCCCGTGCATGCGCCATCATCTGCCATTCCTTGGTGGCCCTTGCTTTACCACAGCAGCACCAGGTGAGCGCTGGAGTTGCATGCATTTGTGGCATGTTAGCATGAAGTTGCCGCATGTGGCGCATGCCAGCAGTTGCTGCTAACTCTCCTGCACGAGTACATTGGAAGGGGTTTCTGCAGCTTGAGCTGCCACAGCAGCATGGATTAGTCTATGAATCTATTGATTGCACAAGCTGGGTTATCACATGCTGCGCATGCCCACCAAGCAGCGCTCTGCTAGGGCGTATTTTACAATGTGCTTGTAAAGCAGTGTCATGGGGCATGCTTGAACACTTCTAACGCAACAGGCAGCCCTGCAACACCATCCTGCGTGCTTGTGTGTGCTGCATGCCCCTGTGCTTTCATGCTGCAAGCCTCTTTGTTTGACCCTTTGCTGAATAGCGCCCTGTTTGCATGTCCTTGCATGTGCCCTTATCTCGTCCCAAAGCAGCAACAGGTGAGTCATGCATGTGCCTGCGATGGTGCTTGTGGCAAGCCTGCCAAACCTACATTGCCTTGCGTTGCGTGTAAATCCGTGAAGCCCCATGCAGCAGCAGTGCTGGTTATGAAGAGCACCATCTGCAACACACTACCGGTGACATGCTAGCTACTAGTACCATATCTGCTGATAATCAGCCTCAGCAAGGCATTTGATCTGATTTGCAGAACCCCTTGAAGGCTGTTAGCTCCAGCCAGCTTTGTTGCAGCAACACGCATTCCCGCAACAATATTCTACACTGCCGAGCTGCAGGCATGCCTTCCTGCTGCATTCCTTCTCCATCCTCAACTGTTTGCCCACATGAAGGATATTGAGCAGCCAGATTTTTGGCAGCAGCAAATAACCCTTCAGCACATGTTTGCACGCAAGTAAGCTACCCGCGCTACGTACGCTATGCACATATTAATCTCTGTGTGCACTCTGTGCTTTCAAAGGCAGCTAAAGAGTGCCACAATACTGTAATGTACTCCTGCCAAGTACATACGATATGCTCATGGCACACAACACTGTCGTCAACCTGTGCTGCACACCTGCCCTGCCCTGCCGTTGTTCGTATGCCATCTGGCGTTTCTTCGTGGCCCTCGCCTTACCACAATAGGACAAGGTGAGCCTTAGGATGGAGTTGCGTGCATTGGTGGAATGTTGGCAGCGTGTGACCACATGTCGTACAAGATGCATGCATTTCTGGTCAAAGCCCGCTCATCAAACAGCAGGCACTGCTATGTGGTAGTGCTGCAGCTTTTACTTGCAACATCGATGAATGTGCTGTTACAGGACTACCTCCTGCTTTTACAGTTTTTAAGCAACAGCAGTCCAGCAATATTATCCTGCACTCGTGAATGGTGAATTCATACCATACATTGTTGCAAGCCATCGCTCAGAGCTGCTGCATGCTCTGGCATGTCTTTGTCCATGTCAATGTACATGGATGGCCACTTTCACCACTGGATCTTTGCTGTTTTGAATTTTTTTGAAGTAGCATGGCCTGATACTTTTTAGCATTCCCCCTGTTGCAGTACCAAACATTGTCATCCACCTGGATAGGGCTGTGCTGGAGGCAGCCCTAGCAGGTCATGTGGACAACGAAGACAGCAGGTCTTACGCACCCTCAGGGACCAGCTGGCGTGGTGCCATGGAAGCCGCAGAGCGCCTTGGTTGGAGGCTGGCAGAGCGCGTGGACGCAGAGGTGCGATGCTGCATATGGGCTCTATCGGCTGATTTATTGAGCAGTTAACGTTGTGTATCGGCATTATGTCCATTCAGCGAAGTGTTGGTTTATGACACTGTGTGGCAACTGCATTTGCAGAGTAATGGCTGTTTAGAGGCTTGCATCTGCACACCATCTGTATGGTTGGGTATCATGAGCCCTGCACAGACAACTGTATGTTCTGCGGGTTGCTGTGGTTGTGCGCACTGCAGCACACGTCCCTGAGGTCAACTACAGTGTTTAACTGGACAGCACCAGAGCCTGACAGCGCCAGCCAGGATGCTGTTGTGGCAGAGCTGACAGAGCAGCTTGGCCTGCCAGACTACACAAAGGTAGTGCCTGTGGAGCGAAAAATCATTGTCAAGTACGAGGGGCAGCGGGCTAACAAGCGCACAAAGCTTACCTGCAAGACAGACTATGTGTGTGTGCTGGTGGACGGGCTGCAACGTGTACAGCTGTGCCCCTCGGCAGGCCTGCAGTATGTGGTGAACTTCTTCGAGACCAAGACCACAAGCACACTCACCCAACAATTTGGCACATGCCGTGGAGCAGCTGCCGTGGAGTGTCTGGCAGCTAACCTCAGCCTGCTGCAAGACGAGGTGCAAATGCTGCCTGAGGGCCTGCCAGTTGTGCTCACTGACATGAACACGTGAGTAGATTTGTTCATGGGTGCCCTCTGCCATGCTTATTTGTGGCATGTGTCATTTTTTTCAGTGAGTGGGCCATCCATACACTGTATTGTGCATGTTTGCACTGCTGCCATCGCATCATGGTTTACTAATGCTGGGGATGGATATCGAATGTTGCTTAATAAATATAACAAGTGTGTGATTGTGTTGCCCACGCTCTGGGTTGGTTCGACCAGGGCCTGAACTGAACCTCTTTGCTCTGCATGTGTTGGCGGTACGCTCCTCAGTGTATGGAATGTGCGCCATGGGTTGCAATTCTTCATGATTTCGCCCAACCAAACTGAATGTGCCTTGCGCAGGGTAACTCACACCACGGCCCATCACTGAAACACTGCCAACCAGGACTTGACTAATGATGTGCACTTTTGTTTGTTGGTCTGCTTTTGCTTCTTGTTTCAGGTTTTTATCCTACATGAGGGTACCTCAAGAGGAAGCAATTGAGGAAGTGCAGTATCAGAGCAAAGCAGTTGCATATGACAAGTTGTCTGTGCTGCTACAACAGCATGCACAGCATGTGCAGAACAGGCACCTTGCCAAGCAGCCAGCCGCTGCTGTAACTAGACTGCAAGGGGCAGTACAGCATGATGTTGCTGCAGCAGAGTGGCAAGAGGCAGCTGGTGTGGATACAGTGAGTCCAAGCACAATGACAGCTGAGCTGCAAGCGGCTGAAGTTGCAGATGCAGCGCGCAACATAGCAGCTCAGCTCAAAGTGCAACCGGAAAACACTGTGGGTGTGAAGGTGTATGTTGAGGAGCTTGGTGCCGCTGTTGCACGAGCTCTGTGCAGACACGCAGGCAGCAGCAGCAGTAGCAATTACAACGAAAATGCGGACAATGAGGGGAAGTTTGTGCAGGTGCCAGCCGAGTTTGCACACCTGTACAGCTGAATTACTTCATGCTATCACACCTGATTTGCCATATTGAAAGCAAGTTGCTTCCAATTTGGCGGCAGTAGTCTCTGAGCAGTCTTGGACAATTCCCTTTGTTTTTCAGGTCACCTGCCAAGTGATCATCATCATCATCATCATGTTACCCATTAAGCCATAGCATCAACGCCATCGGCCCCGCGCCCCTCAGGAGCGGAAGAAAGAGGGAGCACTGCTCCATTGTGTTTGCAAATATTACGCACATCCCAAGCTTGGACAAGATACTCAGCAATGCTCCTAGATATCAATCGGCACACCCCCCTACTACCCCAAATATCATCAGAAACAAAACGCAACAACTTGGTGGATGCATCAGTCAACGACAACACATTGCGCAATTTTTCAGCGCCGCCAGCAACATCACGCAAAACAGACCGAATTTCATCAAGCATAGTATCCCTCTGAGCAGAAGTAGCGGGACAATCAAACATCAGATGTGACAAAGACTCAACACCCTGACCACAAGCAGGACATGCTGTGTTAGAATCAGCTCTGCTGCCACCATAACGACTGGTACGCTCATGCACACAAAGACAGCCCATTCGAACACGCATCAGCAACTCAATACCACGCGTTGGCGCACCAGAACACAAAAAGGGCCTAGCCCTTTTAAAACGCATGGCATCAGCATGTGTAGGGTGCACATGCGTGATGTAACGGCTCAAAGTAGAGTGCTGCAGTGATTCACAAACAATTCTGTCTGCATGCAGCTTCCTGACCTGACGGTTGATGTGATTCTTGCACGCATTAGCTCGATCAGCCGCCGCCTCAACATCCACACCATACTTGCAAAGCAAACTCTGCACATACTTATGCCAAGGTGTCACCGCAACAGCACCACTAGGGCGCTTCCACTCAGCTGAAAACACCTGATGTGGCAACCGACAGTTCTGCATACGCTGAACCCTAAAGTAATACTCCATCGCCCTCTGATGAAGCCACATGTGCAATGGCTTCACACCCCATTCAGCCAGAACAAGTGAAGTGCAAGGGCGCTCCTTGCCACAACGCATTGAGCACTTGATGATGTCAGTCTGCACTTTGTCAATCTGTTGCAGTTGCCTTGCAGTTGACGGAAACCAGACCTCGCTGCCATATTCAACAATCGGGCGAACGCATGTAAGCAGAATGATACGCTTTACTTCCACGCTGATGAGCCGGCTCTTCCAGACTGGCATGAGCCCACCCTTCACACGATGCACTTTTGCCAACATCTTCTCAAAGTGCGTATTCCAGTTGCAGGCATTGTTGAACCACAGGCCAAGGTAGCAGTACTCTGATACAACAGGCACAGGCACACCGTTCCAAACGATGCCAGAATCAGCCAACTGGCTGGGCTGTCTAGCTGGTGAGACATGCATGACAGCAGACTTCAAGCTATTCAGCTTGAACCGCCACTTACAACTGTATTCATAAACTGTTGCAGCCACAGCCTGAACCTCAGCCAGAGATCCGCACACAGCAACAAAGTCATCAGCCTGCATGGCTGCCACAACCTGACCAGCAGGTTCGTCACAAGGGCCCATATGGTGATGCCAGGGTGCTTTGCATGCACCTCATGCAGCAGATCATCAATGAAGTACAGGTACAGTGTGGGGGAAATAACATCGCCCTCATGCAAACCAAGGTCACATGTGAAGCTCTCAGTGACATGACCTTCGTGAGACACCACACGGCGTGCACCCTGATACAAGTTGTAGAGTACACGGAACATCTTTCCACGCACACCCTTGTCCCACAGCTTTTGAAAGAGCCCATCAAGCCACACTGTTGGGAAAGCCTTATAGGTGTCAACAAACAGCACATAAGAATCCTTCCCCTCAGCTTTCCTCCCACCCAACACCTCACTGAGCACACTCTGGTGGTCAGCACAGCTGCGCTTGGGACGAAAGCCGTTCTGGCTCTCGTGCAGCAACGGCGTTCCTGCTGCTGTAGCAGCAGTTACACGCTGCTGCTGCTGCTGCTGCTGCTGTTGCTGCTGACGTGCCTGCTGCTGCTGCTGTTGCGCCTGCTGCTGCTGCTGCTGCTGCCGTTGCTGTGTCGTGCCCTCCGCCACTGACTTGCCTTCTGCAAACTTGATGAGGCGCTGGTTGAGAACGCTGGTGTAAATTTGTAAAGCACGCTAAGCAGGGTGATACCACGGTAGTTGGTGGGGTCTGTCAGGTCACCCTTCTTGGGCATGTTCACAACTGTACCTGGCACCTGGTGCACCTGCTCAAGCTGCCACATCAGATTGCAGTACTGCAGTAACATATATGCGGCCGTGCTGCCTCCATACTTGAGTAGCTCATTGACAATGCCCTCCTCAGCCGGGTTGCCGGCCTTGCCAGTGCGCAGCCTCTGCAGGCAGTCGGAAACTTCGGCGGCAGTGATGGGCAGGTCCAGCGGGGTGGCAGGGGAGTTAGCAGAGTCTTGCAAATACTGTTGCACATTGGCTGCAACACAAGACATGTGTGCAGCGTCAAACTGGGGGTTGGAGGAAGCAAATGCTGCATGGCTGCCAACGCGCTCATAATGACACTTGAAAGCATCAGCTTTCTCAGCTGGGGTAGATGCCACATGCCCAGATGGATGCTGCATGACGCTGTAAACTGCCTCGCTGACATGCTTAGGGCACAGACGACGCACAAGCTGCCACATGTCTTTCTCTCCAAGCAGGCTGTCATCATTCATGCGATTTGTGTATGCAGAAGTAATGGCATGCTGGCACTGCTCTTTGTACTGCTTCTCTGCTGCTTTGACCAGCTGTGTAGTAGCCTTCTGCTGCTGTTTGTAAGTAGCCCAATCTGCTACAAGCCCTGAGTTCTTGTAGCGCAGGTAAGCCTGCTTCCTGTCCTCCACAGCATCTGTGAGCTCCTGAGTCCACCATGGGAAGGACTTGCCAACCCAAACCCTCTTGTAGCCAAAACTGGCGTTGACAGCATGACGAAGTGCTGCTAGCATCTGCTCGTGCGCTTGCTGCACTGCACTAGTTGCTGTAGTTGAGCCTGCAGAAGCCTGCTGCTGCAAAGTGGTGACCGTGGCTGTGTAGGCTGCACCAAGCTGCGACAGAGCATCCTGATATGCCTCAAGTTCCGCTGACTGCTCCCCATTCTGCAGCCTGAAATCCTTGGGCTGTGCGTTGAGGCGCAGCACAACCTGTTTTGCAGGGCGGCGTACCACAGGCCTGACAATGCGGGCAGACACAGGCAGGTGGTCAGTAGCACCCACAGTATGCGGCCCAACTGTGGCTGTTGGCCTGGCAGCAGCTTGGCAGGGCATGGCAATGTCAGCAGAGGCAAGGATGTAGTCAATCAAAGAGCCTCGCCTGGTGCCGCCGTGCGACCTGTCACAAGTGATGTGCTGGTGAGGGGAGGTGGGGGCTGTGCGGGCATTAAGTGAGTAGAGGTTGACAGTGTTGAGCAATGAGAGGAGCAGGCGGCCGTTGTCATTGACGGTGCTCTCACCATGCATACCAATACGCTCTGCTGGGCCAGATGCCCGTCCAACCCGTGCATTAAAGTCACCCATCACCAACACAGATCCCCTGCTAGACAGGTACTCCAGGTCCTCCTGCAGCGCTGAGTAAGCAGCACTCCTCACTGATGCAGACTTGCCCATATCAGGCATGTAAACCACCCCAATGAAGAGCTTGCGTGCAACCCCTTGCCCTGGCATCACAAGCCACAGCGCTTCGTCGTATTGCTGGTCAGTAAAGTCATACACTTTCACCGCGTTTGCAACAGAGGCATGCACAGCAACTGCAACACCCCCAGAAGCACGCTCCCCTGCCCGCACAACCCTGGGCTTACTAATGTATGTGTATCCAGGGATGTGATCTGCAGGCAGCTGCTTTCCCTGCGCCTCCTTGGTCTCCACGAAGCCCATGATGTCACAGCGGGGTTCCTTAAGCAGGTGGTGAATTTCAACCAACTTCAACCCAGACTTTGGCATGTTATTTACATTAAGCACGCCACAGAGCAATCCACTGTCACCCGGCTGCACAGGTGCCCTGCTGGGGCGGTGGCGGCGCTGCTTGGATGCCCTGCTGCTGCGCTGGCTGTGCCTGCGACCGTGCTGCTGGCCTGCACCCCCGGCAGCAGGCGCTGCTGGCTGTGTGCCCCTGGGCAGCTGCTCCTCGTCATCTGACGCAGGAACAAGCTCCTCCTCCTCCTCCTCTGACGCAGGGACAAGCTCTTCATCCTCATCATCTGTGGACAGCTCAGCATCAGGCTCAAGAGCAGCATAACGGTTAGACAGCACTAGGCCGGCGCACTGCTGCTCGCGCCGGCCAACCTGGAAGAGGCCTGCATATGCCCCACGTGCGCTGAGAATAACCATGCCGTTGAAAGTGAACACAGCGCGCCAGTGCAGCACACATTGAAGCTGCTGCTTCAGCG